>ML432597.1:0-12798 GCA_005239525.1 Nicotiana knightiana
GGAGGAGAGGGGAGGGGGGAGGGGGTAGGTCATTAGGATTAATTATGGTAACAATCGATCTGGGCCGTTGATCAAGATTGATCAACGCCCAGGATTTAGTAAGAGTTGGGTCGGGTAGATTGGGTATTGGGCTTGGGGAGTGTTTGGGCTAATTTAATTGGGTATTGGGTTTAATTTAGGCCACAATTGAAATTAAAAGATGTCTATTAGTTAAATACCCCCTTAAAAATAGATAAATGATTAATAAAGTAGCTACTAATTATAAAAATGAAATTAATGCTAAATAGATGAAATTAAGGTAATTAGCTAATATTAAAAATATAAAATGACTAATTAATAATTTAAATGGTATAAAACGTATAATTAGGTTATAATTTTAAAGTTATTGTAATTATAGCTAAATAATGCCAAATTGGCTAATTTCTGAAATAATTAAATCCTAATAGGATAAAAATGGTATATTGAGCTGGGAAATATTTTGAAAATGATTTATAATACAATTTATGCATAATTATAGAGTGTAAAATACTGAATAATTTGGGAAAGAGATTAGTAAAAATATGGAAGATTATGAAAAAATGCCAATTATTATAAAAAGTGATTTTGCCGGTATATATGCAAATTTAAGAAAATATTTTTAGGGAAAATTGGGTATCAACAGCTGCCCTTCTTTATCCGGGAAGGATGAAAGAGTTGTCGGATAAAGATATGATGGCCAATGTTGACCGAGCAAAGGGGTATGAAGAGGTTTAGGCCGCGCCCTGATTTCTGAGTTGCCTATATATCCCTAGTTTCACAGGAATCAGGCCGTATGTAATTCAGGGGTCATCGGCGAAGTATACAGATGAAGTTGTACAAGAATGGACGCCACGTATGGGGTTAGGTGAACAAACGGCTTACGAGAATGGTTAGGAGAACTGGAGCGGGACCGCTCTTACCAGGATGGTTGTTGCTTGCCGGACTACCTGCAAATGAACAATACGAGCATATATTGTGCATAATTTAAACATGATGCAAGTTCCGTTGGACCATGAATGTTGTCTTCAGACGGTTAAGGATGACGTCCTTTAGAGCAAGATGTCCTGGGCCATGAATTGCTTGATGCAGGATTCGCAGGCCATTAAATGATGTTCTCGGGCCATGAGGATGGTGCCTCCGAACCATGACGCCTTTGAATAATGATATGCAAAATGAAAAAAGAGATCCTTAGGCCATGACATAGTGTTCTCGGGCTATGAAGATGGTGCCTCCGAACCATGACGCCTTTGAATAATGATATGCAAAATGAAAAAAGAGATCCTTAGGCCATGACATAGTGTTCTCGGGCTATGAAGATGGTGCCTCCGAACCATGACGCCTTTGAATAATGATATGCAAAATGAAAAAAGAGATCCTTAGGCCATGACATAGTGTTCTCGGGCTATGAAGATGGTGCCTCCGAACGATGACGCCTTTGGATAGGTTGGCGATATTTCAGCCCATGAAGATGCAATAGTATGATGCTAACAAGATAGAGCTTAGTCTTGCGAATTAGAGGGGCAGAGCTTAGCCCGAAGGAAAGAAAAATATATAATGCTTGAAACATCATTCATTATTGAAAAGTAAATTGGAGACAGAGCTTAGCCTCGGAAGGCAGAATGGTAGCCTTATGCAAATGCAGGTGGAGGTAGAGATTAACCTCGGAAGGCAGAAAGGTAGCCTTATGCAGGTTGGAAGGCAGAATGGCAGCCTTATGCGAATGTAGATGGAGACAACGTTTAGTCTTGGAAGGCAGAAAGTTAGCCTTATGCAAGATACGAATGCAGATGGAGACAGCGTTTAGTCTCGGAAGGCAGAAAGGTATCCTTATGCAGAAAAATAAATGACGGTAGGAATTCTTAGCTGGTGATAGATTGCGACATGGCGATTATTGAGGGTATTGTGACTGCGGGGCATTATTTTTATTGATAATAGATGACAGCAAGTATGATGGTTTTGCAGATTGTGATTTTGAACATGTTCGTCCTTTTGTGTGGACATCAAACTTTGGCATTTGCGATCGTGATGAAACTTGAGACTTCTCTGCGTGTTTGTTCTTTGTGCCTGCATTCACAGAAAAATCATGAGTTCTATAAAGGGGAGGGTTAGTTCGTATCCCTTCTGGCTTTACTTGACTCGTTTGGCTTGATCTGATGATACAGTCTGCGTCATTAGGGGTAGCATTTGTTAAACAAGTTGTTTCAAGAATAATCATGCAAATTTTTTGTAAAAGTATAACATGAACATATAATCTAAAATAGTTATAGATGCACCGATGACCGTTGCACGGTTCGAGACATTGCAACCTCTTTTGCTACGGAATTTTGAGGGTCTTCAAAATTCTGCCTCAGTTTGATGGGTTGACGTTTCTGACTGCTGCTCATGCGGCGATCGGCTGAACTTGCTTCGGAATTTTGAGGGTCCTCCTCAAAATTCTGCCCCAGTTTCCAATTATGGGGAAAAATGAGATTTTTATTGAATTGTGACCGAACCCATAGGGTTGCCTACACACCCCTCTTAAACGGGAATCAGGTCAGGCGTAGTTCAATTTACATCATTTGAGAAAGCATAAAGATTACACGTAGTAGCATTTGACTGCATCTGAATTGATTGGCTTTGGCCAGACTTCTCCGTCCATTTCTGCAAGTATAAGTTCTCCTCCTGTTAGTACCCGGTGAACCATGTACGGTCCCTTCTAGTTGGGAGAGAACTTCCCTTTGGCTTCGTCTTGATGTAGAAAGATCTTCTTCAGCACCAGCTGCCCCGGTGTGAAGTCTAGGCTTGACTTTCTTGTTGAAGGCTCTGGACATTCTGTTCTAATAGAGTTGACCATGACAGAATGCATTCATTCTCTTTCCGTCTATGAGGTCTAGTTGCTCATAACGGCTCTTTACCCATTTTGTGTCGCTGAGCTCAGCTTCTTGTATAATTCTTAGAGATGGAATATCCACTTCGGCAGGAATAACAGCTTCAGTACCATAAACTAGCATATAGGGAGTTTCCCCTGTTGAGGTGTGAACTGTGGTGCGATATCCCAATAAGGAAAATGATAACTTCTCGTGCCACTACTTGTGCCTTTCTATCATCTTTCTTAGTATCTTCTTGATATTTTTTTTAATCTTCCAAGTTGATGATTGGACTTAGGTCTGTTCTAAAAATTCTCAACTTCTTTGACAATCTCGTCAGGTATGTCATCCTCTTCTGAATCTTCATCCGTTTGCTGCATTATCTCGTTGCATGTCACAGTCATCCGTTCATCAAGACAGGTAATAGTAATGCTGTATAGGTAAAGTAAGGAGAGAAAAATGATAGAAATAAATATTGATTCATAAGACAAAATTTAAAATGCTTTTGATAAACTGAACGATTGTTTTGAACATTGAAGATCTTATTGTAGGAATTAAAATGCGAAAAAGGAAATCATTTCGTAAAGAAAATAGTGAATAATGCATGTTTTAGCCTTGATACCCCGAGGCTCGTCGGGCCCTGGATCTTGTGTGAGATGATGACGATACCAGAATGCACGAACTAACCTTTGGGGAGGGGAATAAATAAATAAATAAAGAGGAAAACAAAAATAAAAGTAGCCAAATCAGTGAGGATTATGAAAAGTATTGCGGTATTTAAACACATAGTGTAGGAATGTAAAG
The DNA here is from genome assembly GCA_005239525.1 of Nicotiana knightiana. Lineage (NCBI taxonomy): Eukaryota > Viridiplantae > Streptophyta > Magnoliopsida > Solanales > Solanaceae > Nicotiana > Nicotiana knightiana. The sequence continues at coordinate 3,669 of ML432597.1, forward strand.
TGCGTCGTAATTTGGGGACCTCTTTTATGCCCGAGGTAGGCCTAGCGACAAATTGATTTGGAGAACTTAGATGCTAAATGCCTCATTTTATTGATGAGAAAATAGACGAACCCCAAAATGACACTAAATAAACAGGAAGTAAAGGTCACTAATGGCCATTGGCCTTATTACATTGATAAAGTGAAAGAAAGACATTCCTATCTACTTGGTCCCAGAAGGACCTTCCCCAGACTCAGAATTCTTACTTCCCTCGTACAGTTTCCCCAACTCGTGCAGTCCTAGCAGTAGGTATTTCGTGACGTGTTTTTTATCACTGGAGGAAAGGTCTTCCCACCAGTTCAGGAGCTTTGGATGGATATTGCTGACCATGCCAAATCCAGGGACTTCGTGCCTCATTTTTCTGCAAGGCAAACAAGGTTAGGCCCTGACCCCCACCAGACTCGACTATTTAACATCAACAATTAGCACAAAGCATTTAGTTCTCCAAATAAATGCACAGAACGTGATGATGTCCGTTTGGGTTTAGGGAAACCCAATGGACTTTTGGATAAGGCAATCTTAAAATCTAGCGTGCGGACCACACTTAGCCTGGCTAGGTTTGACCATGATACATGAAACAACATAACGGAGTAAGGTTTCTATGGGGTTTTAGGCTGGTACACTCGAGCGGACAACTCAAGTGGGAAAGGCACGGAACCGTTGACTGCACCGCTGATCGACTAGTTTTACCGCAAATAAGCCTTTCTGAATTTAGGGGGTAATAATATAGGAAGAGCGCAACCACTCATCAAGAGTTGCTATAGTATTTTGTTTGGCACAAGTGGAGTATGAATGTTGAGCATGATTATACAATAAATAAGCATTAAAGACATGTTGCCATGTATTTGCACGTTATGAAAGCAGTAAATACAGCAGTTTATAATTTAAAAGTGGTTACAAATGAAGGAAACGGAAAGAGCATGTCAGTTACTTTTGAAGAACAAATAAATTCTTAAAGAATAAACAAGTAATTGCGCACAAAAAGGGGAAAGGTCGCAAGTATTAACAAAGTAAAGACAAGTTCACAAAGATGTTTGAAATGGTAAAAGCCTAGATAAGTCCCCAGCAGAGTCGCCATGCTGTCGTGCCCCCTCTTTCCTCGCGGAGACCGGGTTTATGACATTCGGTTGGGACAACTCTTTCCTTTTGAGAAAGGGGTTTGCATTTTTGAGAGTCGCCACCTAATGATTTTTAAAGGTGCGTTAGGACACCAAATGGGGTTCATTTACAACTACATTGCTAACCAGAGATAGGGTAATAGCTTGAAATTATCCTAAGGGGAAGGTGTTAGGCACCCCTCAGGATCCACAAATGTGGTTCCCAGCCAAATATCTTTTTGTGAATTTGTACAGCTTAGCAAACAAACGAATAAGGCTCAAATAAGAGGGGATTTAAGTCTTAAGCATGCAAATGTTTTTTAAAAAAAGTAAAGAAGGTTAGATTTTGAAAAGATTACAATCTGAGAATGTAAAGGGTATCCTAGGTTTATAATAATATGGATCACATCAGTACAATACCCGATAATCACTCCTCAAAGAGGGGCTACACGTGGTATTAGCGCACCGGTCATCATATCCATATTCTACCCTTTCCCACCTCGTGAAGGTAATTAAAGCGTGTGTTGGTCACGAACTCTGTTGCGTGTTGTTACCGCCCCTTCCTATCAGTCCCGGAGGAGGTTAGGACTACTATCCTAAGAAGGTACTAAGTAAACCCTTAGGTTTAAAAGGTAAAGCTCTAGGGCGACAGACGAAAGCATATAGGACTGCAGTTAATGGGAACATAGAAAAACAAGTAAAGGCTCAAGTTTACCTCCACAAGTAATACAGTTAGACAGTACGGCTCAAACACACTTAAGGGCTGTATTTAAATTCAGAATCCTAAGACATGGTACCTAAGTAAATTCAGAATATAGACAGATATGCAGGCCGATTTTTATTACTCAGAAAGGGATCCTAATCAATTTACCTACTTATTTGAATACTTTTAAGCATTGAGCAACATATACAGGAAGGCTGATTCTCAGTCTTAGACAAATTAATCACCTAAGGCTTGTCTAGGTGTGAGATAGTATGTACTAATTACCAGCATCACTTAGAGGAGAGTTGTTCAACATTGTATTACGTAGAACATGTTGTCCTACATGTTCAGAATACAGACTTGTTATCAATTGATTACGAGAATTGAATGCAATTGTTTTTATCAGTAATTAGGCTAGGTGTGCCTAAACGAATGAGATGCAATTCTAATGGACATGATATCTAATGCACGAAGATGCAGAATGGTGTAGGATCAAAAGCCTAAACAAGGTCTCTAAATGCAAAAAACATTGCAGTGTTTTGGCATGCTTTCAGGATATGGAAAAGTGACACGTTTATTAATTGTTTACCTAGAACATGATTTCAATGTGTAACATGGTAAGTGTGATGGCACATTTTTGTTAACACTCTTATTTTAAGGCAAGATTCAGATTACGTTTGCATAGATAGAATCACACGATAGCAGTTTTGCCATTGTTATTACTGAACAAGATTTTCCTAAGTGATATAACAATATTGCAGTAAAGTACTGAGACAATGTTTATAAAAATCCTAAAGAGCATGATTTCTAATGCATGATATGCTTTGCACATGTTAACACGAAACATGACTTTTCTATTGCGCACATAGGAAACGTAAACCTAAGAGCATGGTTTCTACCCTTTTAGATGTATAGCATGCATAGTTACCCTTTCCCTTTTTACTATCCATTCCCCAAGAGTTGTTTACAAATTCTTACAGGCCAACAAATGAATAATAGAAACATCAAGAAGCTACTCTATAGGGAGCCTTCAATTAGGACCAGATTTCCCAAAAAAACCTCCAATGGCCTCATAGGCCTCAGTTCCATAGACAAATCAGAGTCTAGGTGCATCAAAGTTCCCTAAGGACCTCAAGGATCCCGGGCAGTGCTTACACCTAGACTTAGTAACCAAGAATTGAATAGGTGGTGTGGAAGTGCCAACCTCAGTGTGTCAGAGTTCATAGGGAGCTCGAGGGTCCCAAATCAGTGCTCACACTGAGGGGGCAGAACTTAAAGGTCTAGGAGTAGAGTGAGAGTGATTGACATAGTTTTGAAAAGCTTTGAGTAAATAATTTACACAAGAAAGACTGGTTTTAAAAAAAAAGTGTTTTGCAAAAAGGATTTATATTCAGTAAACAGTTTGAGAAAAGAGTAATGCAGTCAGAATAAACACATCCACATCTTAGAAACAGATCAGCGTACTAAGACAAGTTCAACAACCACAAACAGGGTAGTGAGAGATTGGGACATACAAGGCACAGAGTAATGAACATGGAACAAACAGAAGTAGGCATGGATGCTGAATCAGAAGTTCCTAAGGGGGTTCATGGAATTGGGATACATCATAGTATGGGTTTAGACTAGACATAACAGTATCAAACAGCTTAAAGTAATACCAGTAGAGGCATGCCCTAACCAAAGCTAGTGTACAGACATAGGATAATGAGAGTCACATAGAAACATGTTTCAAATACATAAAGACATGGTGATTATGAAAGTAAAGCATAACTTAACATGCTAGATGAAGCCCCAGATTTTAATTACATGTCCAACAACAAAACAATGTATAGAAACATATACGAAACATAATGAATTGAAGCAGCAATATAAACATGTTGGTTTGGGAACTGGGATTAAAATCATAACATACCAGTGAAGTGAAGAAGACAGTAAACACAAAGTAGGATAGGATCACAATAGTTAGCCTTGGCTTGTAGACGGCTAAATTAGAACAGTGACAAGTAGCATAGAGTAGAGAGCAGACAGTTTTAGTTGTGAGAGAGAGTTATTGAATCAGTGAGTTCTTCTGTTATGATAATGAAAGACCAAAGTATTTATAGTTTGAAAACAGGTAGTCAAATAAGGTAAACTAATATTTCAGCAGTAATTATGGGGACTCAGAATCAATCAACATATAATCAAGGCAAGTACTCCCTTCAATTAAGGAGTCAATGTCCAAACGGTAATAAACAGTAACAAAAAATAAGGAAAGAAATCATTGAAACGATGACTTTAACATATAAGTAGTATTAAAAGTATAGAGCATGTGATTAGAGCTAGATTCAGAATATCCTAATTAAGGAAAGTCAATTTGACAGTATGTTCATTCGCGAAAATAAGGCAATAGATGATTCAAATCCTAAAAAAATCATTCAGGAAACCCTCAAATTACAGGAAACCAGTATTACTCAAAGAAAAATATCACATATTTAAGGAAATGCTCAAAATCAGTAAAGGATATGGTGTAAAAATCAACAAAGCGCTAATCGCACTTATTCAAAGATTCAAAATGATAAAACAGTATTGATTTGAACGAAATAACACATGTTAAAAGAAACCTAGGAACCCTAATCACGAATTTGGGATTCGCATCAGAACATAGCAAATAATTAAAGGAATCAGTAGACGATCATGGCTTAGGCAGAAGCGACAAAGAATCAGAAACCCTGACTGCAAGTATGGAGCAAAAATCACATAGTGTTTCACGAGAGTAAAGCAGTCACAATAGAACAGGTAAAACATTATTGTAAACAAAGCTTGGACCTACAGATTGTACCCAAGAAATTTGGGGCTTTTTATCAAAATGAATTAAACAATAAGGGAGTGGCTCAAACAATGCTTAAACACAATAGAATCATGAAATAATACTAAGAGACCCAAAGGAAAACTGTTTTTGAAAAGATGTTTAAAACCCTAGTTTTGGAAAAAACGAAGAGTCGTTCGAGAAATAGGAGAATCTTTAAAGAAAATACAGGGAAACCTCATAATATGTATAGATTTGGTACAGATCTAAAAGAATCGGAAGTTTAGAAGTTAGGGTTTCAAAAGAGAGAACCCAGAGAGAGAGAGAGTCGGTATAGAAACCACTGGATCTAGCCGGAAAGTAGGGAAATCTTACTGGAGATCGAGCCATGAAGACCTGAGACAGGACAAAGGTGTGAGAAAGTGAACCCTGGTCTCTTGAAGACCTTAGAGATGGCAACACCAGCGTAAAGGATCCATGTGAGGCCTGAGGATGGTGAGGACTCCATGGCCTCCAGCGAAGAGGCGGCCAGAGAAGACGAACGGACCTCATCGGAGGTGGAGAGAGTGGAAGTCTCTAGAGGGGCTAGAGATATAGAGAGAGAGAGAGTAGAGAGATGAGCGTCTGAGTGAAAATGAGAGACGGGGGGAGGGGGAGGGGTAGGTCATTAGGATTAATTATGGTAACAATCGATCAGGGCCGTTGATCAAAATTGATCAACGACCAGGATTTAGGAAGAGTTGGGTCGGGTGGATTGGGTATTGGGCCTGGGGGGGGGGGGTTTGGGATAATTTAATTGGGTATTGGGTTTAATTTAGGCCACAATTGAAATTAAAAGATGGCTATTAGTTAAATACCCCCTTAAAAATAGATAAATGATTAATAAAGTAGCTAGTAATTATAAAAATGAAATTAATGCTAAATAGGTGAAATTAAGGTAATTAGCTAATATTGAAAATATAAACTGACTAATTATTAATTTAAATGGTATAAAACGTATAATTAGGCTATAATTGTAATACTGCTGTAATTATAGCTAAATAATGCCAAATTGGCTAATTTATGAAATAATTAAATCCTAATAGGATAAAAATAGTATATTGAGCTGGGAAATATTTTGAAAATGATTTATAATACAATTTATTCATAATTATAGAGTGTAAAATACTGAATAATTTGGGAAAGAGATTAGTAAAAATATGGAAGATTATGAAAAAATGCCAATTATTATAAAAAGTGATTTTGTCGGTATATATGCAAATTTAAGAAAATATTTTGAGGGAAAATTGGGTATCAACACCTTTGTTGATACTTTGTTCTTCTTGGGATGAACCTGTTCCTTCTTCCGGTTCCTTTGTTCAGACCTTTCCTTTTTCCATTCAACTTCCCGCTGAGGGTAGTTCTTGATGTGATGATCAGTCTTTTCATATTTGTAGCAACCCTCATTAGTCATTTTTTCTGGTACCCTTGCCTTGTGTTAGTTTCCACCTCTTGAGGATCCCTTTCCTCTCATAAGATATTTCTTGAAATCCTTGGTGATCATAGCCATTTCATCTTCTTCCAGATCTGCTCCTTCAGTGATTTTCAATGCCAGACTCATTTCCTTCTTGGGAGCATCCATCTTTATTGTCTGCCTTCTAAGTTCATAGGCAGTAAGATTTCCAATTAGCTCATCCAGTTTGAGAGTTGCAATGTTCTCTGATTCTTGAATTGCAGTGATCTTGCTTCCCAAGAGACTGGCAGAACCCTTATCAAAATCTTCTCAACCTTGTCTTCCACAAGAAGAGTCCTTCCAAAAGATTTCAGTTCATTAGTTAGTGTAGTGAACCTAGTGTACATCTCTTGAATGGTCTCTCCTTCCTTCATAGAGAAATTCTCATATTGAGAATATAGTAGAGTACCTCTGGATCTCTTCACTTGAGCAGTTCCTTCATCAGACACTTGAAAAGTGTCCCAAATTTCCTTGGCAGTCGTACAACTTTGAATTATGTTGTACTCATCTGGACCAATTCCACACACAAGCCACTTCTTGGCCTTAGCATTTTTCTCCCACTTTCTCAAATCCTCAGCAGTGCAGTCAGCTCTTGTCTTTGGACCATCTACTCCTTTAGCATTCGTTTCATTGTGGCCCAAGGACCATCAGTAACAATATCCCATAGCTCATAGTCTTCACCAATTATATGGTCTCTTATCATGTTCTTCCACCAGAAGTAGTACTGGCCATTGAAGAGTTGAGGCCTAGCAGTTGATTGTCCTTCCCAGTTCCTAGGTAGTGCACTCATCTTGATCTTCACCTAAGGTGTTAGCCTCTTCAATGATAACCCGCTCTGATACCAATTGATGCTCTAAGCATCAATACCACACAAGAGGGGGGTGATTTGTGTGGTGTCCGATTTTCGCTTGCACTAGTTATAGAAGGACCAGGTTCTTCTATGTGTTCCAACCTCTACTGTTTGCGAAATAATAATTACAGAAAATAAAAAACACAAAGATTTTTACGTGGAAAACACCTGGCTCAAAAGGTGAAAAACCACGACCTACTTCCCAGTAGGATTTCCCCAAACTCTTTACTAAATCAGTGATCCAAACAGCATTTAAAAAAACTTTTTGTAAAACTAGGATTACCTATAATCTCTTTGTGTCAAACTAGCCTCTAGCTTCTGCGACAAACTCCAAGTTATCTATAACTTGAAACACAGAGTACCTATTACAAATGCTTCTAGATAAAGATGAAAAGGTACAAGTTAAAATCACCTACTACAAGTAAACTAGACTAAAAGACAACAATTGAAACTGGTTCTTCTAGTTGGTTCAAGTAGCTTCAGAGTCGCACACTTAAATCTCACACGAACTGCTTGCAAAATTGCCTTGCTAATTTTTCTCTCAATTCTTGCTTAACTTTTGCTTTTGTGCGTACCTGTAAAATAAGAACAATCTGCAATATATAGGATTAGTAGACGAGAGATTTACTATAGTTATAATGTTACTCTTCCTTAGTGGAAGAGTTCTAGTTAATCTCAACTCCTCAAATCCTTCCTTATCTCTGATTCAGTTCTTACTGAATAAGGAGTCCTTCTCCTTATCATTTTGCAATCTTTTCAATCAGGAGATATATCTTATTTCCCAGATTTTGTTTATCTCTTGCATGTGTACCTCACGTGCCTTAACTCTGCATGTATCTATGTCTCCAGTGATGGACCTGGTTCATCTTTGAGTTACTTTGTCAATATTCAAAACCATTCAATTTCTTGGACCAACAATTGTTCCTATAGGTTTTCCTTGTCTATATTAGAAGCTCTAATCCATTCACAATTTCCTTCTTAATATGTTCTACAACCAACTCAATATTTATATTTTGTTTCTTGAAGATGTTCATGTTCCTTGCGCTCCACGTATGGTAGATTATAGCTCTCCATATAGCCGTTACAGTTTCCTTGGTAGCCTGATTCCAGTGCTTTCTTCTGATCCTTTCTATTATCCTCTTTACCTCTCCAGCTTGGAATTGGATGCTTAGCCAGTTTTCCAATTCCTTGCAAATTGTGTTGGTCCATGCACAATCTGCAAATAGATGCGTAGGAGTTTTTGTTGTATGTGTACTGCATAGGCAACATTCACTATTATCCACTGGAGTATTCAATTGTCTAAGTCTATCTTTTGTTAAGAGTCTGTTCTTAATTTGGGTAAAACATTTGAGAAACCATATACTGGTATGAGAAATTAACGATTATTCCATGTATATGGACGAGATATTGTCTAGATCCTAGCGATTGAAGTTGAACGGCCTGAATCTGAGAGATGGTACTTGCCATGTTTAGGCTAGTACTAAGGGGTCGTTTGGTTTGAATACGGCTTATGCGGGGATAAGTTATGCTGGGATAAGTCATGCTGAGATTAGTTATGTTGAGATTAGTTTTTATCCACTGTTTGGTATGTTGTATTAAATATGACAATTGCATAATTTGTAAGAAGAATGTACGAGTTGTACCGGTGCTAATTACCCCACCCTCTATAAGGTATAACTTATCCCGGTGTTAATTTTAATCCTGGAATAACTTATACTTGGTTTGCTAACCAAACGAAGTATTAAGGTGGTATTAAATTTTTATACCAGCACTATAACTTCTTATACTTCATACCAAACGACCCCTAAATGATACCATAGTCTTGCAGGTAATACTGAGATAACACATAAAAGGCAAGAAAATCATGGAAAGAATCTATGATTGAGACGGATTCAGAGAAGAATGGGATGGCGGGTAGGGTTTTTTAGGAGAGGAGAAGAGAGGATTTAGGGGCGGAGTCTTAGAGAAAATGATAGGGCTTTGGGGCGGGTTCGGTTAATTAAAAGGGAGAGTGAACGAGGGCCGTTGATTGATCACACTCAACTATGTCTAATAAAAGACTAAGCGGGCGTTGCAAATATAATCGGGGGTATTATGCCCAGAGTCGATCCCACAGGGAATTTACGTATCAAGCAAGCTGTTAGAATACTCAACTGTCACTTGA
>ML432597.1:17772-63211 GCA_005239525.1 Nicotiana knightiana
GGAGTGATGTTGTTCAAACAACTACCTAAATATGCACTCTCTCTCAAGTAGATACATAATAAATAGGCACAGCTAATTGATGGCCATTCAATTAACTACAACAAGAACGTAGTTGAACAAATAGAGATTAATCAATCAATCGAAACTATATTAATATCACAATAAGTTTGTCCCCCAACGGGTTCCACAAGAAATTAGCTAAACATGTTCATAAGAATCAAATCTAAAATAACTTGCATAATTAAACTACAAAGTAATGAAGAAAATCTGTACAAATCGATGTTTTCCTTCTCTTCAATGGCTTCCTCTCGAATCTCTTCCGTCTCCTAAGTTGTGTTGTTTGGTTTCTATTTATATGTTTAGGGCGAACCCTAACCATGTGGGAGACTTCTATTTCCACCGGAAAACACTTAACTCGTCAAAACTCGGATTTGGCCGAAACTGGGGACACCGGGCGTTTGGACCCAAAGGCCTGGCTAATGCCAGGCTAGGGCTGGCGTTTCATCCCTAACGCCTGGCTAACGCCAGGGTACGGTTGTCATTTCAGCCCTAAGGCCTGGCTAACGCCAGGTAGGGTCAGGCTGTAGGGCTCTGTCGCCCGGCTATCGCCCGGGTGTCTCCTTTCGCGTATTTTTTGACGTATTTGCATCCCTTTAGCTCCGTTTCTAACTCCAAGTCGCCTACACATGAAATAAACTCCATTAAGCACATAACAAGTGTATTTTTATCAATAATGCACCTCAAATGTACGGTATATCATATGTTAAACTATGCAATTTAGTCTCGCATAATTGATCTTGAGAGATCAACGGCTATGATTTAAAATGAACGGGGCGGGTCATAAAAACGGGTATCAACCGAGTCTATTAAAGAGCCGTTTGGCTTTGGGCTGGGAACTATTGGGCTAAGGATACTTGGCCAATTTTGGTCCGAATATTAGTTTAAAGTTGGGCTACTATAATACACAAAATTTATCAAAAATAATTTACAAAAATTAATAAATAAATAAAAATATTATTTATGCATTACAATTATTAAAAATAATAATTTAGTATTATAAAATATAAAAATTCTATTTTGACACAAAGTATATAAATAAAGAGCATTTATGTATGAGTATGGGCTGTTACTGTAAAATTGTGCAAATAGTTTTAAAATTACTAATGTAATTATATAAAATAAAGTAAAACAGATATTTGAAACATTTATTATAGGTGTAAATAATAATTTTGGGTGATTAAGTCATCACAAAATAATTTGAAGGAGTAATTAATAAGTATTCAAGTAATTTAAATGCAAGAAAATTAATTTCAACACTATAAAGATCATGAGAAAATTATAAATATTTGTGTAAATCTCATAAATTAAGTAATTAAATTTTGAAAAAATATATATATACTATTTGGAAAAATATGAGGGCAAAATTGGGTATCAACAGCTGCCCCTCTTTACTCGGGAATGATGAAAGAGTTGTCGGGTAAAGAAAATAATGACCAATTTTGGCCGAATTGAGTGAGGAATGATGTGATTTGGAAATGGGGGCCGAACCCTTGTTCTTGAGTTGCCTATATATCCCTGGTGTTGCGAGAATCAGGTCGTGTGTAGTTCTGGATCCAACGATGAACGAAATCGATGGAGTTGTTATTGGAATGTCTGTAGTTTCAGATAGGGTTCTTTTGGGTAGGATAGTGTCAGATGAATTTATGCGGAGTCATGCATGTGAATCTGAAACGTTACGGATGTATCACAGAGCAAATGTCTGAATGGTCATAGAGTAAAAGTGGGAAACTACTGGTGGTCGGTTACATTTGAAACAGTTGAAGGACGTGAATGTTATGAACGGAAACCGGAGAAAAGATTTCTCCCGTTTGTAGAACGGTTACTTCCTGGATTACTTGAAAAACATAAAGCACAGTGCATGCAAATATATATGGGTTATTACGAATATTTAAACATGATGCAAATTCCCTTTGGACCGTGAAGGTTGTCTTTGGACGATGAAGATGATGTCCTTAGACTATGACATCCTGGGCCATGAGGATGGTGCCTCCGGATAATGACGCCTTTGAATAATGATGTGCAAAGTGAGATCCTCAGGCCATGGCATGATGTCTCCCGGCTATGGGAATGTCTTCGAAAACCAACTAAGGCAACTCCGATTGAATTCAACCTATGAAATGCAAAGATAGGATGCTTGATCATATGCAAAAATGAGACAACACAAAGTTAGTCATGTGCAAGATGAGGGCAGTGCTTAGCCCTAGATGAACAGAGGATAGTGCTAGATCTTAGATAGCATAGTGGATATAGTACTTAATCTTATGCAAGGAAAAGTAAATGCTTATCCTTATGCCAAAAGGGGGGACAAATGCTTAGTCTCGTGTGGGGAAAGGCAATACATAGCAATTAGGGAGGAAATGCCTAGCCTCATGCAAGAAGAGGAGACAATGTTTAGTCTCATGCAGGAAAGGCAGTGATTAGCCTTATGCCATTAGGGAGGCAATGCTTAGCCTCATGCAAGAAGAGGAGACAATTCTTAGTCTCATGCAGGAAAAGCAGGGCTTAGCCTCATGCAATTAGGGAGGCAATGCTTAGCCTCATGCAAGGAGAGGGGAATGCTTAGTCTCATGCAGTGAAAGGCAATGCTTAGCCTTATGCAATTAGGGAGACAATGCTTAGCCTCATGCACGAAGAAGAGACAGTGCTTAATCTCATGCAGGAAAGGCAGTGCTTAGCCTTATGCAAGAAAACAATGAGTGATAGTGAGGAGGTAAAGTATTTCTTAGCTGGAGGTGTTTGCGCTAGGTAAGTTGTTGTCATGAAGGTAGTGACTTGATGTATCTGCGGATAATGTTGTCTTATCATGCTTGCATCCAAAGAAAAATTGTGAGTATTGTGGGGGAAAGGTCGGTTCGTGCTTTTGTCTCCTTGCTCGTCCTTTTCCCCTATCTTGAGATCCTGTTTGAGACACCCTAGGCAACATCTGGCTATCATAGAAACAAGTTTTCGAAAAATATGCAATGAATTTGATAAATATAGTTATTTGAAATGTAGTAGTATGCGACATCAAATAATTAAGATGAACCGGTGATTGTGATACATTCTAGAGACATTGCGACCTCCTTGCCTTAGAATTTTGAGGGCCCCCTCAAAATTCTGCCCCAGTTTAGATTCATACTTCTGACAATACTTTTGGTTGTTCCACATATGACGAAGTTGGCTGAACTTGCGACTTTGCCCCAATTTCTGATCATGGAAAAATGAAGACTTTATTAAGATGTGACCGAACCCACAGGGCTGCCTACGTATCCCCTTTGAAATGGGAATCAGGTCAAGCTTAGTTCAGTTTCGGAACCGGCACCACGTTGGCTAACCAAGTCGGATATTCAACCACTCTGAGAACCTTGGCTTTGATTTGCTTGGTGGCCTTCTCTTGTATCTTCAAACTCATATCCGACTTGAATTTTCTGAGCTTCTATTTTACTGGTGGACACATGGGATCGGTAGGTAGCTTGTGAGCCACTATGGATGTGCCCAAACCAGTCATATCATCGTAGGACCATGCGAAGATATCTTCATACTCTTTTAGGAATCGAACATACTCTTCCTTCTCTGATGGTGATAGGTGGATGCTTATACGTGTTTCCTTGACCGTTTCGGAGTCCCCTAAGTTAACTGTCTCAGTCTCGTCTAAATTAGACTTAGGCTTGTTTTCAAAGTTTTCCACTTCTCTGACAATTACCTCAAGTATTATATCGTCTTCCAGATCCTCTAAATCACTATCCTTATGTTGTGTTGTCTCATTACATGTCACAGTCGTAAGTTCATCGGGATAGGTGATAATAATGTTATAGAGAGAAAAATGTAAATAATAACAATGAATAATAAAAATAGCAATGCATTAACAAAATCTTGAAAAACGTCAACAAGTACGGCTGGATGACTCGAACAATTATTTCAAAACAAAATACTGAAAATGTCTTAGATGCTCAAAAAATTGCTTTAAAATAATTGATGCTAATTGCCAGGCTACCCAGGAACTCGATGGGTCCCGGATAGTGTAGCAGTCCAATTCTTAAGAACAGCTCCCTTTTCAACGGTCTGAATGGTAAGGTCTTCCTCCTCCTCAACTATCCCAGTGCAATCCATGTCTTCGTCATCCAGAAATAGCTTCCTTATACTAGCTAAGGCTTCATCTTCCTCAGACCCCCACATCATGTCAGCTTGATGAAATGTCTGGTGCAAATGTGGTACCGGTTGTTCCAGTGGATATTAAGGACCGAGCCATAGTGGCGACCAATCCTGGTAATCTTGCCAAGTATATTCATATCCAAGCCCAAAAGTTGTACCATGACGCTGCAGTTGTATGGGTTTGGTGATCCCTTGGAGATTCTTGCCGAGACCCTTGTCAGGTTCATACCCTATCCATAGCAGTATGCTTTCTATTTTGTTGCTCCACCATTTTTCCTTTTCAATTGTGTTGACGCGCTCAATGAAATGGTATGTTTCTCCACCCAGCTTCTTCTTGTTCTCGATAACTGGAACAATCTGATTGGTATGGATGGGATTACTCCCATCTCCATGGATGATCACCTTTTGATGGTTCCATTCAAACTTCACAGCGTGATGCAGAGTAGAAGCCACTGCCCCAGCAACATGTATCTAGGGTTGTCCCAACAATAGATTGTAGGTAGCAGATATATCTAGCACTTGAAACTCAACATCAAACCAGGTTGGGCCCACCTGTAGGCTGAGGTTTATTTCTCCGATTGTGGCTCTTTGAGATCCATCAAACGCCTTCACATTCATGCTTCCTGCTTATATCTCGTGCAGGCCTTTACCCAATATCTTCAGAGTGGTAAGTGGACATATATCGAGACTCGAACCTCCATCTATCAGGACCCTGGTGATGAATTTATCCTCAAATTACACTGTGATATATAGTGCCCTGTTGTGACTTAGTCCTTCTGGCAGCAGCTAGTCTTCATGAAAAGTGATTTTGTGGCTTCCCAGTACCTGCCCGATCATATTGGCCATTTCCCCGTTGGTTGGTACATAAGCTTCACTCACCACCTTTATCAGGGCATTCCCGTGTGTTTCAAAATTTTGTAGCAGTGACAAGATAGATATCTGAGCTGGAGTTTTGTTCAAATGGTCAACCACAGAGTATTCTGTTGCTTGTACTTTTTTACAAAGGTCGTCAGGGCTAGTCTCAACAACAGGCGACTTAGATGCAGCTTCTTTGTTTGTTCCTCCTAAGTGCTCTGGTGTATAAATCCTGCCAGTTCTAGTCATGCCTTGTGCTGCACCTATTTCTTCCATTTTCACTTTTCCTTTCCTTCTCGCTTCCGCAACATAATCCCATGGTATATCATCATAATTATAAGATTGCATGGGTGTTACTCTCATAGTGAAGGGTGTGGTTACCTCGACTTCAAACGGTGCTAGTGCAGTTACCTCAACTTCACATGGTTCTTGGGTTTGTACTACAATGGGCGTGAGGGTGACTGGATATGTTTTAGGATAATCCCCCCCTCCTGATCCCATTATTCATCGGTCTCTATCACATTCACTCCCTCATCTTTGTAATCTGGGAAAGGATTGTTACGAACATTGGGTGCGGCTTTTTTTGCCTGTATGACCTTGGTGTCGATCAATGTATGAATCTTTTCCTTTAGAGCACGACACTCATCAATGGTATGGCCCTTCGTGTCTAAATGATAGGCACATGTCTTATTTGGATTAATCCACTGAGAAGAGTTTTCCATAGCAACGACAGAAATGAGAGTGACATAGCCAGCAACCTTCAATCTCTCATATAGTTGGTCTATGGTTAAGCAATTGGGGTGTATTTCCTGGGTGGTCTGCGGTCGAAGTTTGGTCTTGGTTTTTGGTAATTTTAGCGGGCGGGTAGTGGTGAGTGATAATATGCGGGCGTGGTGTTATAGGCGTGGTAGGTGGTAGCAGGTTGTTGGTATCTGGGGGGTGACAACTGGTATGTAGGTGGAGGTGTTTGGTATGTAAGAGGAGACTTAGGACCATGGGCCACCATTACAACACCCACTTCTTTCTTCTTAGAGATACCTCCTGACTGCAAAGCTTTATTTGTGGCCTGTAGTGCTTCGAAATTTGTCACCATTCCGCTCTTAATTCCTTCTTTTATTTTTTCTCCCAGCTTGATGATGTCAGAGAATTTATGGTTTTCAATAACCATCAGCCTTTCATAGTACTGCAGGTCTTGAGCTCTGACAAAGAACGTATTCATCTGTTCTTCTTCAAGTGCTGGTCTTACTTTCGCAGCTTCAGACCTCCACGGAATAGCATACTCGCGGAAATTTTCTATTTGTTTCTTCTTGAGATTTTGAATGTAGAAAACGTCTGGTGCATTTTCTATGTTGAACCTGAATGGTCCATGAAGTCTGACGCCATGCTCATCTAGTTAACCCACTTCTTCGGGTTCTGACTGATGTACCAAGATAAAGCATCTCCTGTAAGGCTTCTCATGAACAACTTCATACGGATCCGTTCATCTTTGCCCACTCTTACAAGTTTGTCACAATATGTCCTTAAATGTACCTTCGGATCACCAGTTCCATCGAACATTTCAAACTTGGGAGGTTTGTAACAGTCCGGTAGTTCCACATCTGGTTGAATGCATAAATCCTCATAATTTAAACCTTCAATGCCCTTACCACCTTCGACGCTTTGAACTCTGCCAGTGAGCTTCTTGAGTTCTTCCGCCATGTTCTTGATGAGCAGGTCCTTTTCGCTTGATTCTGGTATATATAGGGTTTCTTGTGGGGTGTGCGGTAAAGTTTCCACATATATGAGATTGCTTAGATGAACTCCGGGAATATGGGCATAAGGGTGGTCATTGGTTGCATTTTGGGGATCAGGAGTAGGTTGTGGTACATTCTGGGGAGTGTGATAAGTGGTAGTTTACGGGTATTGAGCTGGGTGATGGTGGTGTTGTTGAGGAGTAGGTACTGGTGGAGGGTTAAGGTTTTGAGGAGGTGTGGGGTACTGGTGTGGTGAAGGAGGTTATGGTAGCGGGTTTTCTTTTTGTGTGTTTTGTGGTGGCGTTTGGTTCTGGGTATTTGGATTTTGTTGTTTAATATCAGGGATGCTTAGGGTGAGAGAGAGATTTTCCAAGTTTCAGGACTGCTTGACTTCTCCTTGTAACTCCAAGATCTTCTGTTCCAGACATAAGACTAGTTCATTCTGGGCCGGAGTACTTCGGCCATTTGAGATTTCAACATTTTCTGCTATAGTAGCGTTGTCTTTTCTGATACCGTTTAAATCATCCATTTTTCCTTTACCTTTGCTTCTGCCTTTATGATCACTTGGTGGAGGTAGATGACCTATGGATCTGGTGTAATATGCGGAGATGACAGTATGCACGAATCAACCTTGGGGAATGGGAATAATCAAAGAAGGAAAAACAAACAAAAGGTAATCAAGTCGGTAAGGATATTGAAAGAATGCTCGCAATATGTTTTGCAAAATCACATAATAAATCGCGTCCTAATTTGGGGGGCCTCGTTGTGCCCGAGGTAGGCCTAAGAGACACATAAATTTGACGGTGCATCCAACCCAAAGAAGTAATGGCGAGTTCATCATGATAAAAGCGATATGACTCTTTGTGCCCATAACGCTCATAAAGGAATTCAAATGGGATGTATGACTTCTTCAAACAAAGCAAGTCATCATTTTTCTTAAAACCTATCATTTTTAGAAAACCGCGAGGGATGTGATTCTCTGGCACTAATAACCCTGGACTATCCCATGGCAGCTTAGCAAAGCCTCCTATTTTTTCTAGGAGAGGAGTCATTTCTATGTCACTAAAGCGGAAGACAGCCCTTTTCTCATCCCAAAACATGGTAGCGGCCTCGATCAATTCCCTATTTTGGTCGGATGTCTAGCAAGGACAGAAAATTACCAAGGACCCTTCTCACATGATTCTTGTCGTATTTTTCCACCAATCAAGTAGCAGAGGTAGGATGTTTTGGACCATGCCGAACCTGGGGACTTCGTGCTTTATTCTCTACAAGAAAATAAAGTTAGCCCTTTCCCCATCCAGATCCGACCATTTACACAATAACGATCAACATATTGGCACATTTTCTCCAAGTAATGCACATAGCATGGTAGTGTCCATTGGGATTGTGGAAATCTCGTCGGACTTTGGACAAGGCTTATATTAGTGGGTTATTACGTTAACAATGTCATAACCCGTACTAGGTTTAACATGATGCATGTACATCTGATGTTGGAGTAAGGTTTCTAGAATGGTCTAGACTGGTACTCTCAAGTGGACAACTTGAGAGGGAAAGGCATGGGACCGTCGACTGCACTGTTGATCGACTAGTCTATCGCAAATAAGCCTTTCCTATTTAAAAAGGGTAATTCTGGAAGAGCGCGGACACTCATCAAGCGCCGCTATATTGATAATTGGCACGAGTGGAGTATGATGTGGAGTATTGTTTATGCAGAGATAATAACACGTTTCCAGATATTTGCATGATAAAAAAGCAGTAAATACGGTAATAAGGTAAAACATGAAAAACATCAGAAAGAAAGACAAAGGAAGAAGTTAGTTCATGGAATATATGCGAGAATGTAATAAAGCAGGTAAGGGAGCAGGGATGGTAGAGGCGAGATATAGCAGTCAAAATGAAGAGTTGTCATAGAAAATAATGGGGAAAGGATGTGCATGTTATAACAAATTTAAACGAATAAAGGTGGAAAAGGGAAGGGATGTGCATTTTATAACAAAGAAAAATAACATACATAAGCCAAGTTCATTATGGTAAGAGCCTATATTCCCTTCAGCAGAGTCGCAATGCTGTGGCACCCCGTTTTCTCGCGAAAGCAGGTTTCAACGTTATGACAACTATTTTGGAGGGGAGATAGATTGCTAAAAGAAGAAGAATCGCCACCTAACGGTTTTTAAGATGCGTTAGGGCACCAATTATGCAGATAACTCGGTTTGACTAGTCAACGCCACCAAAGATCGGGTAAGGGCTCAAATTACCTCAAAGAGAAGGTGTTAGGCACTCTTCGAGGTCCACAACTGTGGGTCCCGGCCGAACTTAAGACTATGTGGATTATAAAAGGAGTGCAGGTCCAATGAAATTATTATAACACAATGAGAAATGAGGATTACAAGGATATAACTATAACGGTCTATATTAGATGACTAAATGTATATAAGAGGGGGGGGGGGGTCCTATGTTTTTTAGCCTAAAGGATCACCCCGTGCAACATAAATAATACTTCGCAACTCCCTTGAGATAGGGAGTTACTCATATTATTCAACAGGAACAGACTATCATCTCCTGCTATCTGATTACTATGTTAAAGTTATTTACCTAAATACGCTCTAATTCAATTCAAAGTCGTATCCTATGCGTGCACTACCCGTCCTATGCCTTTGGTCCAGGAGGCATTGAACCTCTATTTGGGTGGTTCTAGACTTTACCTAGGTTGCTCAAAATGATAAAACTAGGCGACATACAAAACAAGTTGAACTTCCTGTAAAGGCAGTTAAGGGCTCAGATTAGCCTCCACACATAGGCAATAAATGCACACAAAACAGATTTTTCGCATTAAGCATTAGACAATATCATAATTGAGGCAAACTAAAGCTATTAAGCCCTATGGACATAGTTTCTACGTGACTCTAAATTCCAATATCGCATATATAACATTATCACTTTTAGTGAGGAGGCAGTAGACCATTTACGAACTTTAGAGCTGTTAACGGTGGTTTTATAGATTTCAGTTTTAGAAAAGTAACATTGTCCTATGGACATGATTTCTAATAGTGGTGTAGTTAAACAATGAAAACAGTTCTGAGAGCTCAGCCTCAATGAATATATATAACTTTAGCTCTAATACATTTCTTTTCGGTCTTACTTTATCACACTAATTAATGTGATCTCCCCTCTCTTTTCTGTCATAATTTTTTATGCCTTATCAATATTTAATGCAAAACATTTGAAAACGAAAATGATAAGGAACACATTTGAAAATTTGAGAGTAATGTACAAAGAAGTATATAGTAATGACATTAATTAAGTAGGGGAAAAAGATGTTCTCAAATCTCAGCTACTTTACTTTTTTTCTTAACCCAAATTTCAATCAAGAATGAACCATAGTCTATGCTATTCTTATTCTTTTAAGTGTTTTTCTTGCTAGCTAATCGTCTCACGGCTGTTGTGTGTTTGAGATTTTACTGAAGTAATAGTATTTGTTATGACTAATGAGTTGTCTCAGTCACCAAACGGGAGAAAGTTTATCATAAATTCCCATGATATTGATAATGAAGTTTCAGTTTTTGGCTGATGCCTCCTTATTTCAAACTCAAATCTAAATTGTTTTCTCTTTTTGATAATATTTGTAGCATCTATCAATCTATTCTATAAGCAAGTTAGTTCTTGTGCGTTTGAAGTCTTATATGGCCCCCGATTCAATTTGTTTTCAACTTATTTGACTGGGTACGGAGTTTTAAAAAGAAGAAAAGTCATTAAAATTTATTGTCTAAAATACTCCATAAATATATGTGTGATTATTAATTATCTTATTAAGGGTAAAAAGGGAACTTAAAGTTAAATTATTTTTAAATTTAGAAAGAAATGATTCCTTTTTAAATAGAGGGAGTATAAAATATGTAAATTCCATCAACAAATTAACATCTGCTTGACAATGTAAATAGTTCTTACACCAATTAGTGTAATTTAACTTGTTGTAACCACGTCGTTTGTCTTAATTTTTAAGGCAAATAGTACATCAACTAATTATGGGAGTCTGAAACCCAAGTAAGCTAAATTGAAACAAATAGAACCAAAATAAGTCCAAAAAAAACATAGAACAGATCTATGTATAATGCCACACTATGTGGCGCTATACACTAACGGCACAGTTACCGTTAGTGTATAGCGCAACATACTTTTTGAAAGGTAGATGTGAAGTGGGTTTTGTCCTTGAGGTATAAGGTTCAAACCCCTACACTAACATTTGTTATATTTTCTTATTTTCTTTTCATTTTTTGTTTCTTTTCATTATTTGATTTAAGTGTTTAGATATAAATACTTTAATAGAGAAACCATTTATTATTTCTTTAAAAAATAACCAATACTTTTAATAGTTGTTATTTTGTGTTATACGTAAAACAAAATTATTTTTTTTCTTTTATTTTCAAATTAGAATTATAAATTTTATTTTCAAATGAAAGAAAACAATTAATGGCAACTCATCATACATTTAGCTTCTAATATTTCTTTCTTATTGCTTCAAGTTCGTATTTTAATTACCAACTGAACTTTAATTATACTATATTATAGAACGATTTTGCTCTATTTTCAGTAATTAAAAATTAGTACANTGGTCACACCTCGGAATTTAAAACTTTGATTTTGTAAAGTTTGTAATCTTAAATATACCATAATATTTTGAGGCTATAAAATAAATTAATTATTTGAAGAGTAACTTGAGAAATTTAAGGTTACACAAATTTTAAATATGAAGGTATCAATCCGTTTTGCAACAAACTAAAAAAATCTCATAAAAATAAACTTTAATTATCATGAAAAAAAATAACGAAGAGTTTCAATTGGCTTTTATGGGTCCTTCATGAAACTTCATGTTTTTGCTTAGCTAAGCTATTTATAAATGTGAAAAGACGAAGATGGAAAGTTGAACAATTTATTTTAACTAAATAAATATTTTAACTAATTTATTTTAACTAATTTGAAAATAAAACTTATAATTCTAATTTGAAAATAAAAGAAAAAAAAATTCATACAGATTAAGTGATTTTACAATAAGTGATTTTTTGACTATTTTCATACAGATTAAAAAATTCATATTTTAATATTAATTAGCAATAAATTGATCATATTAATCTTTTATTATCTCTTCACACAAACACTCCTAACACATACTCCAACATTATTTACTCCTAGGGCAATATAAAAAAATAATTAATTCATTCTTGAACACTGAAAAAAAATCATATTTTGGACCATAAAAAAAATAATCAAAAAATCACTTATTGTGAACCGGAGGGAGTATAATTATATAAAGGGATTAATTACCTGCAAGAACATTGTAAAAAAATTTACATTATCGCTACCATTCAACTAGTTATAGTAGATGATCGACTCTTCTATTTTTATTTTTCCGAGATTATTTACTCTTTAGTCTTTGTCAATGTGACTAGAGTAAACAGACTATAGTCAATATTTACATTTATTGAAGGGTCATTTGGTTGGGTAATAAGTTATTCTATAATTAATTATCCTCGAATAATTATCCCATATTTTTATTGAGATAAAAAATATTACAATTTCGGGATAACTAATTCCGAGAATAGTTATACCATAATTTTATTTCAATCAAACATAAAATAAACTCATCACAAATTTAATTTCGAAATTAACTATCTCTTATCCCTCGTGCCAAACGAATCCCGAATGTCTAACTTAACTGAATAATATAAAAACATCATGTCATATACAAACTAGCCTTATTAAGTTATAAAGTACTCATAAAGTGTTCATACAATTCCCTAAACAAAAAGGTGATGGGTGACTTGTCAGAACATAATTATGTCAAATTATACTGATCATATAAAAAATTTAAAACAATATTGATCTCTTATGATCGGTTACAATTTAAATGAAAGAAAAGGACAGTATAGAAAATCTTTTACCTTTAATTATCAATCGTGTGTGTTATATTTTTTGAATTATTTCATCTGTATCAATTTAACTAACACACGCCATATTTATGATCAATATAAAATGTTGATGAAGATATGTGAATAAAAAGCTCTTTCTTTTTTTGTAAAATAATAATAATAATAATATAGCAATAAATTATGAAGATTTTACCCACTTGCTATACCAAACCTAATGACAGACGTTTTGGCATCATTTAAGAAGGGGAGGCAGTGGAGTTGGCAACCCAATTAGGTAAAATTAGACAAATAGAACAAAAATAAGTCAAAAAAAAACATAGAACCAAACAAACTTTTTAATTACTGAAAATAAAGCAAAATCATTTTATAATATAGTATAATTAAAGTTAAATTGGTAATTAAAATACGAACTTGAAGCAATAAGAAAGAAATATTAGAAGCTAAATGTATTGATGAGTTGCCATTAATTGTTTTCTTTCATTTGAAAATAAAACTTATAATTCTAATTTGAAAATAAAAGAAAAAAAATAATTTTGTTTTACGTATAACACAAAATAACAACTATTAAAAGTATTGGTTATTTTTTAAAGAAATAATAAATGGCTTCTCTATTAAAGTATTTATATCTAAACACTTAAACCAAATAATGAAAAGAAACAAAAAATGAAAAGGAAATAGGAAAATATAACAAATGTTGGTGTAGGGGTTTGAACCTTGTACCTCAAGAACAAAACTCATTTCACATCTACCTTTCAACCAATGGGCTAGGCAATCTTGTACTACTTTCAATGTATAACGCCAGATATAGTGGCGTTATACCGCCTGTCAGAAAAAAAAAGTATATAACGCCACACTATGTGGCGCTATACACTAACGGCACAGTGACCGTTGGTGTATAGCACCACATACTGTGGCCTTATACATAGATCCGTTATATATTTTTTTTTAGACTTATTTTTGTTTTATTTGTCCAATTTTATCTTACTTGGATTCCGGACTCCTAATTATGGGCAATTTTAGTTACTTTTTAGAAGACGTATAGTGTAATTTTGTTTTTCTGACATTATTAACGTACTAAAGCTACACTTTCAGTGATATAGTAGTTATTTGTAATCTCCGAACAATCTCTCTGTCCTTCTCACACACACAAACACAACACTGCATGTGAAATTTAAAGTCTTTTCAATTTTTTTTTTTACTTTCTGATGCTGACAACCTCCTATACGGATGCCAAGCATTTCTGTCTCATTCTTGTTATCCATGCAGAGACAGAAGTAGTCCAATTTGTAAATTATGCGAATGAAAAAGTTTGGATAATATCAGAAAATTAAATCCCAGTTGTGGTTGTTGATGGTGATGGGGTTATCAGTTATGGTAGTTGAGGTGGATGAGTGTTGATTGTGAGTGAGAATGATGGTGGTCGGAGTGGTGAGGATAGTGGATGGTGATGGTCGATAATGGTGACGGCTATGATTGAGGATGATGGTGGCGGTGGTAGTGGAGGTGGTGGTGGTGGGTAGTGGTGGTGGTTGAGTAGGGTGGTGGTGGCGGCATGGTGGTAGTTGATAATAATAGGAGGTGGCGGCAGTTAATAATGAATATGTGATAGCATCTTAATGACATTAAGTCTCTGTTATAGATCTTAATCTTATAGACCTATTCAGACTCATTAAGTGGTTGTGAAGTAAAAAAAAAACACACTTAATGATTAAAATCTGAATAATTAAGATTCAGACTTTAAAAACAAACGCACTTAATGTCTGAGATCTGAATAATTAAGATTCAGACCTTTATTAAGTGCAAACAAATGAGGCCGGCGGTTTACATATTCTATATAATTACGAACTATTATACAATGATCTGACTTTTCAAAGGCATTTCCTCGTTAGTTGGATTAGAAAGGGAGGTGACAAATGATAAGTCAAGATCATGTTGTTCACTGAAAATTAGTGATGAAACAAAGAAGGAACATCGAATGATCAATTGCAATTTCTTATTATCACGTTAAAATAAGCTGTTTGCTAAAGCATACTGTGGAATGGACCATTCATCTATAAACATTTGTCTCAATTTATGGGTAACCACATATATTTCTTTAAAATAGCATCAGCATACTGTCAGAGTGGAAGCCAAGATTAATTTTATAGGTTCTGAATTTCAAAACGACGAATTCAAGTGTTAATAATTGGGTTCTAAATTTAATATTTGTGCATATTTAATAAATTTTTCAACATAAATATATTGTTTGAGCAAAAGCTATCGAGTTCAATCGAATCTGTATCCGAACTTCTAGCTCTACCCTAGCATACAGGGACGGATTTAGGAGGGGGAAAGGGGGTTTACCCAAACCTCTTTCGCCGAAAAATTATATGTAAGGCAAAATCTATTTGTTACCTCTATATATTATGTTTTAAATCCCCTTGACATAGCCCAAAAACATAGCTCAGTGGTCAACGGAGTTCAAAACCTTTGTGAGGTCACTAGTTTAATCCCTGGCCACAATTTTTTTAAAATTTTTAACTTTTTTCTTTATTAAACCCTGTTAGCAAAAATTCTGCCTCCATCACTAATGCATTTTCATGCAAAAGATCATTTGTGTGACAAAATTCTTTGTAAATATGGGAGGTTGTATTGAAGATACAGTGGGCACAAACACACTAACTAACAACTCCACCTTCTACTGAAATTATATGCAAATGTATCTGAATTTTTTTTTCTTTTCATAATATATAATGGCTTTTGGTACAAGGGAGGAGTTGGTGTCCAATCGTTCAACCCCACCATTCTTTTTCCTTATCAGCACATTCTTGATTTGCTTCGATTTGATGGCCACCCCCCCTGCCGGCAGCCCCCACTCCCCTTCTCTCTATGTCGCAGTCCCTTTATCCATAGGCCAATGCATTAACCTCGACTCAAAATTATGTGTAGAATTTACAAAAAATTTGTTTAATCTTATTTTCTTTGTTTTATTTTATGTGAGTCACTTCCTTTTTTTTTATTCTATTCTAATAAGAATGAGAAATTCTGTATTTAAAAATAAATTACTTTTAAGTTTTCTATATTTTTAATGTAAATATTTTTTTTACATTATTAGGTCATTCAAAGAATTTTTATAAGTAATTCTTTTTAAAATGTAAGATTTGTAATCTTAAAAATAAGACAAGTTACCTGCTATAATAATTAAAGTTGATCTGATGATGTGAAAGTTCATATACTAATAATGTATATAAGTTATACTTTTCATTTTATTCTTAGTGATATGAATTTTTTTACTCACAAAAATGTTAATCATAACTTTCAAGACTTAGATTTCTTGTTAAACTTCGTAATCAAAACACCTTCACATAAAATAATGTAAAAAGAGTAAATTATGTACTTATAATCAGGGGCGGTTGTAGCATTTCAGCTACGGTTTCAACTGAATTCATAATTTTCGATACGAAGTATGAATTTATATGTAAATATCTACTAAAATCTTAATAAGTGTATTATATTTGAACCCATAATTTCAACAATACAATGAGTTCAATACTAATAATCTTAAAATCTGAACCTTTAAAATTTTGGATCTGCTTATGCTTATAATTTAAAAATATAATGAATTTAATAAAAATCAGAAGTCGAACCTATCATGTCAAAATTTTGGATCCGCCTCTGTCTTTATCCATATCCAAATGGGTTCTGATCTGTATAAATCTCCCCTCCATCTTTTCAACTTCGTTCACAAACCAGACGAGCTGAGGACCACAAACTAAGATTTCTACTCATAACTCAAACAAAGTTCCTAGTGACAAAAATAGCATTTCCAACATGTTAGGCTGCGAGGAAATCAGCATTCTTGAAAGACAGAGAGCTATTTTCGAACGTCTGTACCAGTGTCAACAGCAGCTTTCTTCTTTGCCAAATCAAAATCTTGATCAATTCAACAGTTTAATTAGTGAACATATAATTAACTGCAGTCAAGTTCAGAATTTTCCAATCAAGATTGATCCACAAATGGACGAGAATTCACCTAGCTTGAATATGTTTGGAAGAGAACAAAATAATTGGGCTTCTCTGGAATTGGCTCCTCAATCTTTCTCTACACTCTCAAATTCATCAATTACAAGAACTTCAACCAACAAGAGAAAAGCAGAGGTTTGTAAATTTTGCTCTTCATTGCTTTTAACTAAGGGTTGTGTACTTGTGTCCGAGACACACACTTTAATTATTCCACCAAGTAAGTATAGTTAGATCTTTCGATAACAGCATCGCTAGAGGTTTGACCGTACATGTTACGATTATTTGGTAACGCTGCCTACTTAAACTTAGGCTGATGAAATGGAACCACCTAGCACTTTTTGTCTCTCTAGTTTGTGACCCGATTTTTCATGTTATACAGTCAGACCTCTTTATAATATTGTTGTATAACAATCATTCACTATAAAAGTCAAGCTTTTTATGGAACCAATTTTCATGTTATGTTATAATATATGTTTGATAACAACACTTTGATATAACTACCAAAAAAGATTCGAAACAAATGAGATTGTTATAGAAAAGTTTACCCGTAAATGTTATTTGTGCTTGAGCACAATTCACTTAAATATGAATATTTATGAAAGAAGATGTAAAGCTTTGTTTGTTTATTTCATTTGGCAGTTTTACGAGGAAGATGATTGTAAAGCTAGAAAACTTGAAG
This sequence comes from Nicotiana knightiana, assembly GCA_005239525.1. Classification (NCBI taxonomy): domain Eukaryota; kingdom Viridiplantae; phylum Streptophyta; class Magnoliopsida; order Solanales; family Solanaceae; genus Nicotiana; species Nicotiana knightiana. Next base: position 35,157 of record ML432597.1, read on the forward strand.
TACAAGCAGAGGAAGTGAAATCAGAGATCACAGGGAACAATTCAAAGGAGAATTCCAAGATTTCAGAGGTTAAAAAAACTGATTATATTCATGTCAGGGCACGACGTGGTCAAGCTACTGATAGTCACAGCTTAGCTGAGAGAGTAAGTGTTACTACAAAATTGTCATCTTTTTTATAAGTAATAGATTTAACTTACTATTTCATGGGTGTATTTGTTGTGGAATCACCCAATAATGCTTGTATTTAGGGTAGGTTGCCTACGTCACATTCCCTTAGGATGCGATCCGTCCCCGGACCTTGTGTGAACACAGGATGCTTGATGCACTGTCGGCAAAAATTTCATGTATACACGTATATGTCTTTAGAAAATAGTGATATATTAATAGTGGACAGCACATATACAAATCAGATTTTGGTTGAATCCAAAAGTACACCCCGACCTTCAAATCCTGAGTCCGCTTTTGTAATTTAACCCATTATCAATGAATTTATATTGCCTAAGAGTTGTCTAAGTTTTATGACTGATTTTGCAGGCAAGAAGAGAGAAAATAAGTAAGAAGATGAAATGTTTACAAGATTTAGTACCAGGTTGCAACAACGTGATTGGCAAGGCAGGGATGTTAGATGAAATCATCAATTATGTTCAATCTCTTCAAAAACAAGTGGAGTTCCTTTCTATGAAACTTGCTGCTTCTAATTTGAACACTGATAACTTATTTGCAAAGGAGTTTCCAACTCACATGGCCAATTTTGCAAATCCAGCATGTTTACAAAATAACCTTTTTCAACAACAAGGAAGCAGTATTGGTGTTGCCACAATGTTACCACAAAGAAGAGATGATTATTTGATGTCATTCCCAGAAGCTTTTCTTGATTCTGTAATTTCTTCAACCCTATGCTTTCTCTGCTAAAAGATAATATAATTACGTAATTAAAAGTGTATTCTATTAATAAGTTGAACTTTAGAGGATGTGGTTACACAATTTGACATGATTTCTGAGCAAATAATAGGTCTTTGACTTCAAATTTCATTACCACCAATAAGTGAACAGAATTTTAACCTTATGAGTTCTGAATTCTAGAACGACGATTTTAAATATTCCTTCCGTTTCAAATTAGATGAGATACTTTCCTTTTTAGCTTGTTCCAAAATAAATGACACTTTTTTAAATTTGGAAATAATTCAACTTTAAACTCTTCATTTTATCCATTTTACCATTAATGAAAAGCTTTTATAACCACACAAATGGCATGGCTCCACAAAGCTTTTACCCCTTAAACTTTCAAGACCACAAGTTTTAAAAATTTTCTTCTTTTTCTTAAATTCCGTCCCGAGTCAAACTACCTCATCTAAAGTGAAACCGGTGGCGTACTAATTATTGGGTTCTAAATCCCTTGTGCACCGGTAGGTTGGCTCAAGTAATCGAAGGTAATGGAAAGAGACGTTTATTTGCAATTTGCAATTTTATAAAACAACGTTTACTCTTTCCTGTCCATCAGTGGGCATCCCAAGTTTTGCATTTAATATTAGTACATATTTAATAAATTTCTTAATATAAAATGTATTGTTTGAGCAAAAAACTGGGTTCGGCCGATACCGTAGTTTGGCTTCTGCCTCCGCTCCTAACGAAAAATATTAGGCCCACACATGAGGGGCGTATTAAGACATAATATATTTAAGTAATTAAAAGTGCGTTAGGTTTCAAGTTCTAGCTGAAATATTCTCTATGATTTGCCATATTATCTTGTATCTGAAGTGGAACTATTCCATTGCAGGCAGTACATGAGCTAACAAATTTTGAAACTGATTTGCAATGCCTTTTTGGTGTCCACTTTCAGTAGTAAAGGAAGACCATATTCTTCAACAAGGTTGCAATGCCAGCCAATCTTGTAAGAGTGTATAGCCATTGTGTTGTAATAGTTTATTTGTATGTAATAACAGATTTATTTTGTTTTCTTTCTCATTCTTGTGTTGATCCATAAATAGTGGCTTTTATACGTCTTTGATGAAAATATACTGATAAAGCAAAAACTCTTATTGCCTGTTTGGCCAAATTTTTAAAATCAGTTTATTTTGAAAAATATTAGTGTTTTTAAAAAAAAATACTTTTTTTAAAAGTGCTTTTCGAAATAAGTACTTGTTATGAGAAATATTTTGTATTTAACTAATTAATTTAAAAAGTACTTTTGAACGGTAATTAGTATTTGGCCAAGCTCTTAAAAAGTATTTCTAAGTATATTTTTCTCAGAACTGTTTAGGGAGAAGCTACTTTTTTCTGCATCTCAAAAACTATTTCAGATTCTTCTCAAAAATACTTTTCCCCCTTTAAAAGCTTGATCAAATACCTTAACCTTTGGAAAAAGCACTTTTAACCTAAAAAAAAGTATCTTTGGCCAAAAAAAAACTTGGCCAATATACTATTACACTAAAAGGTCAAACATATAAAGAAAATATAATCTATCATTAGTTAAAAGCTAACAAGTAATGCATGTATAGCAAGATTAACTTGGAAAAATAGTATACTAAACTGCTATAATAGGTTAAACAACGGAAAAATGATACTGTATAGTCACTCTCAAAATAATAGTCAAAAAATATATATTTTTTGTATATTTCTTGTATATATACATATATATGTTATATACAAAAAATTATAAAAAATTTATATATCTTTTAGGCTATCAAATATAAATAATTTCTGATGGGGACTAAAAGTGAAAAAAGTCCTTAAAAAACACTCTAATGAAAAATTGTCTTACAAGATGTCAATATAAGAAAGTTAAGCCCATAATAAGTTAGATATATGAGAATTCTTGGCTAATATTGGTCTTGTAATAGAATCATCTCAAGCTTCCGAAAAGCATTTAAGGAAACAGTGAAAATTTACAATTCAAGAATAAAATAATAAGCAATAAAGACTCCAAAAAGGCACCACGATGAAGTGGGACACATTGTAACGAACTATAGTTGGAAGTATTAAGCAGTGTGGGGGCAGGAAAACAATGAAAGAAGGGAAGAAAAGAAAAGGAACTGGCAATTGATTAGATAATGACACTACTAAAAAAAACAGCAAATTTGTGATTGTCAAATCAGCCGAAAATCGGTCGGAAATTGTATTTTTTCGACGAAGTTCCAACTGAAAAGTGTTAGCCGGAAAATACGTAGTCGTAAAATATTTACGACGGAATCAGTCGAAAATTTACGACGAATTCAGTCGTAAATTAAAAAATATGGGAACATTTGAAATTAGGTCATTTGTGACCGAATCAGTCGCAAATTTAGCGACCGATTCAGTCGCTGGCCTGAATTAAAAAAATATAAGAAATTAAAGGTTGTGATTGATTTAGTCGGAAACTAAAAAATAAAATAAAATTTTAATTAATTATACCGACTGGATCGATTGTAAATGTTTATTATTAATTAATTAAAACTATCGATATTTCTCCATTTGCGACTGATTCAGTTGCAAAATTTAATTAAATTTTGTTAGAAATTTTCAATTTGCGACTGCATCAGTTGCAAATCTGGGTATTATCAGTCGCAAATCTGGGCATTATTAAGCAGAATTTTGTTGTTTCTAATTACACCACCTGCCAAATAAAACAAACAACGAAACACCTAACAACCAAACAAAAACCTAATATAACAATCCAAATCAAATTTACTACAAAACGAATAGTAATATTTATATCAATTCAACCAACTAATCAAACAATCAACTATCAAACAACATAAATTACACATGTCTCTAATTTCAACTCTAAAATATTCAAATAGCCTATTCTGAATCAGTCTCCTTCTTCTCCTCAGATGTGGTCCCAACCCGTTCACGAACATATGCACCCTATCACTCATTTCAGCCACCATATGGGGAGCATACCTTGCTAAAGAATCAAACTGCATACTATACTCTCGCACACTCATATTACCTTGTCTAAGGTTCAAGAACTTATCAGCTCTAGCTCATCGTATCTCAACTGGCAAATGGTGACGAAGAAAGGCCTCAAAAACTTCCCACACAGCTGGAGGGGCGTTCAGACCCCTGGATCTCTCTCAACTACCATACCAGAAAATCGCTAAATCCCGTAACCGATAAGAAGCCAACTCTACTGCCTCTGTATCTGTAGCATGCATAACCCATAGTGTACGATGAACCTGGTCAATAAAAGTTTGCGGGTCCTCCTTGGGGTCTGATCCGGCAAACACTGGAGGGTCTAGATTAATAAAATCACGAACTCTCGTACTATCTGATTTATCAACAACATCGGTATTCTGCCTCTGAGCCTGAGCAGCTACCAAGCTAATCAACAACTGCACCGCACTCCGCATATCCTGGTCTGTAGGGCCAGACGGAGGAACTAGTGGTGTTGGGTGCCTCCTAATATCCTCTGGATGAAACGGAGTAGATGAGGTATGAGAAGACATCTCACTCTGAGCCTCACTTTAGCCTGCTTGGCTTGAGGCACCTGACTGGTACCCTCTCCCGCAGCTATATCAAGCCGTCTACTAATCACTTGCTTCCTAGTCGAAGGCATCGCTGAAAGAAAACAAGGTTAATATTAGATACGAACATTAAAGACTCAACTCTACGCACGATCTAGATTAAGGAAGAAGGAAACAACCCTAGATGTCATGTAGTCTCCTGATTATAAATGTGGCGCGCTACACATCCATAATCAAGACTTTACGAGACACGGCTCATAGACAACCCCTAGGACAGAATTGCTCGGATACAAAGTTTGTCACGACCCAAATCGGAGGATCATGACTAGCACCAGGGCCATACTTGCCGAGCACCAACGAACATTTTATCTAATCTTCTTTATTATCTTTAAGGGCTGACGGGATCAATATAAATGTAGATATGGATCATGAACAATCAACAATGATAGATAAGGGAATGAACATACATCACATGGGAGGACAAGACTACTAAGAAACTACACATAAGGTACGAGCTACAACGCTGCCATGAAAGACTATACAACAAAAATTAGCCAACAAGGAATACCAAACTATACATGAGTTGACACCTGCTATGAGCCTCTAAAGGAGCATAAGTGATGCAACATTGCCAGAACAGGGCCCCGACATACCCATAATATCTATAACAAAAATGCATACCAAGACCACGGCAAGTCCGGAGAAGGGATCTCGCCAACAACCGCTGAACTGGGAAGCCTATTGTGGTGGGGGGGCTGTGTTTACCTGTCTATCAGGACCTGCAGAACGACATGCAACGTCCACAAATAAAGAGGACGTCAGTACGAATAAAGTACTGAGTATGTAAGGCAGGAAACCATAAGTAAGAACAGCAATGTAAACAGGGATAGAGAATATACAACTTGTAACACCTGGGTACCTCTGAGGGCTACTGACATGAAATGCGTGATACATACATACATATACATAAACTTCTAAAACATACACCTCTATGGGCATCATCATCATCATATCATACCCGGCTATAATAGGCTCAGTAAAACGTACGGGTGTTCAAAACCGAACCGAACCGAAACCGAAACCGAAAACCGAACCGAAATCGAAGATTAATGGCTTATTGGTATCGGGTTAACGGTTTAACGGACGGGGAACCGATTGAAATTTTTTCATTAACGGCTTATCGGTTTGGGGGCGGATTATTCAATTTTCTTAACGGATAATTCGTTAACCCGTTAATAATCTATATATATATATATATATATATAAATAGCAAGCTCATATTTTTGCTTTTTAAAATTATAAATAGGCGTTAACAGACATATGTATGTCCTAAAGAAGAATTTGATACAATGGATAATTTTTTTATGAATGAAGACTGTTTTCGAGGTTTGGCTGTGGTAGTCTCCTTGAATAATCGTATTGGATTATTGTTTGTTGGTTTTCAACCAATCTTTTTAACTTCTAAGATGTATGGCAGTGGACATAAATGCTGACATCTGCATGCTAGCTGGTAACGATGTAGCTAACAAATTCATAATAAAAAAATTCAGAATAATCCTATTATGAATTTGTATGCTAAGCAGTCAGCAAACAATTAATGCACGCAATATAGATTGAATTAGGCCGATAAACCGCCCGATAAGAGCTAAACTGATACCAATATGTTCAATATCTTACTGGGTGGCTAGTGGATTAATACATTTAAAAGCCGATAACTGATAAGCCAAACCTGTTAAGAGTAAATAACCGCCCAATCCGCCCGATAAGCAACCCTAGTAAAATGTACCCGGTCACGTGGAGCTCGGTAAAACCCAACTGATCAGTGGTTGCACAATAGGTGTCGTACCCGGCCGACTATAGCGCGGCTCGGTAGAGTAAAATATATATATATATATATATATATATATATATATATATAATGCATGTAGGACTCATTGGAATCATATTCTGAACCTTTCGGAGTGATGTAAGGTCGATATTCTCCGTACACGTTATTAGGACTAACTCTTTATCAAGAATCTTATAAGAATCAGGAAGTACCAACAACATTGATAACATAAGAATAAGAAAAACAACATCAACATCAATTATTCCATAAGAAGGGAAACAATGTAAGTACTGCTAACTCCTAAGATTAGAGTATCTTTGGAAGCTCGTCCATTGCATTATGTACAATCGGAGTCGTGCAAAAGAAGGAAAGGGATAGCCTCACATACCTTGTATATATACTGCCCAACCTCAAGCTATTCAAACGTCACGACTCCTTAATATACAATAAGAGAAACGACACCATCATATTGAGCCTCCCAAAATAGTCCACCAACCAACAACATTATTATCAAGCCTTTCGATATATATTTCATAAGTTCTAGCTTCAATGACTTAGTCCGTAACTTGGATAATCTTAAATACATGTAGAGTAAGAGGTTACTCAGCTTTAAACAGAAAGAACAACTCTAACTTGACCTTAATTTTCCACGAAATATCCCTCCAATGCTGCCACAACAACAGGGAAGCAAAACTAGTAATCAATTAGGGTTTTTCGGTACTAGAATCACTTTAGAAGGATTGAAATCAGTTAGAGTTGATATTAAAAACCTGAGGGAGTATTTAAAGGACATAAACCCTTTAAAACAACCTCCCACACGATCTTGAACAACAAAAAATGAAAAACAACAAGAAGAACAAGAAACTTACTAGCGCCACGGGATTCCCGACACTTGATTTGTGTTGTTTGCCCTTTGTTTGGGTCTTGAATCTTGAGAGAACCTTAAGAGGGTGTTTCTAGGTTTCAAGGTCTAAATATACTGAAAATGAATGACTTAAAACGGGTTCGAAGCATATTATATATATATCCATCTCTCTTAAACCGACTATGTGGGACCCATAGAGAGGTGCTTAGCGCGGTCTCGTGAAAAGGTGAATATATCTCTATTCTGATATCGTATCGATGAACGGTTAGATGTGCTGGAAACTAGAATCATAGATATTCAATTTGGTGCGTAGATCACCCCGTAATTTCAAGTATATTGGGAGAAAATCTTAGTAACATTTGACCTAAAGTTTAAGTAAAACTATGAACCTAAGTTGTGACAACTCTTGTCGACTTTTGTTTCATAACTCATTTGACTTCGACCTTATGATACGGATATTATGTGATTCAATACCTTAAAACAACACCTCTTGAGATTATTAAGCACCCCTAGGTCTACCAAATATACGGGTTACAACATCCTTGATTCGTTTAACTTCTAATACTTGTTAATCACCCTTATACACTCGTGTATCATTTATGACGAATAGGATTAACTTCTTATCATCTCAAAGATAATCTCTTCTCATATTTACGTCGACCAACTTATGACATGAAGGAACGTACGTGAATATGGGTTGTAACAATTTGGTTCAGTTTGAGACCCGGGAACTGTCACGCCCCAAAAATCGAGGGGCACGACCGGCACTCAACCGAATGAACCCGGCCAAGCGAACCTGATTTGCCTTTCCTATCCCACGCGTTACCCCGCAATTTCAATATATATTATTCATGTGAAATCGCCATTTATAACTTAAGCATAAACTTACGACTTAAATTCATTTATACTTTTTTATCATTCCCAACATAGGATGCCAATTACTTATGAAATACATACAACATTTACCAACGTGGACCACGATTCCAAACCGTACACTTACTACCCAAAATACATGTATACATTACCCACATTGTGTCTACGGAGCCTCTACGAATACAAAAGGGTTTATATACTACTTGTCAGTAACAAGGCCTCGGCTATACCTTACACTACGCCATAAACTCAAAATAAGGAGACATAAGCCACACATGGGCCCGGGAGGAAGTGAGGCTCACCAGAACAGCTGATGGAAAGGAGAGGAGGCACTACGGACGGTGGGCTGAATTACCTACTGTAGAACCACCTACATTCATATAAGAAAATGTAGCGCCCCCGGCAAAAGAGACGTTGGTACTGTGGAATAGTACTAGTATGTATGAACAAACTTTATTCCAAGTACAATCAAACAGTACACAATTAAGAGACAGTAATAGAACCAATTAATAAATGCACGTGGAAAGAAACAACCAAAATCAAAAAAGTTTCACAATCTCTCCTTTTTCCCTTTCAACATCATCATATTCAAGAGCTCATAGATTTTCATTTCAGTAGTTATAATGATCATTCCATCCTTATTACCTCGGCCACCCTTATCACCACAACCCGCACCTTATTACTTCGTGTTGCGGCGCACAACCCGACCCCGCCTGACAATTTAATCCATCCTTATCACCACAACCCACACCTTATTACTTCGTGTTGCGGCGCGCAACCCGACCCCGTCTGACAATTTACCTTCACAACAACAACCACAACCAATTACATCACAAGAATCATCATTTCAAGGAACACAAGTTCATATCAACACTTTATTTAGTTGGGCCCAAGGCACCATAATTCTCACCAAGCAGTAATTCATGTACATGGTGTTTCCATAATCGTTCAACTCATTTACATAATTTCACAATACCCTTTTTCATTACTTACCATGCACGGTTTTTAGCTATTATATACATTCCCACACTTGGGCACATTAACAATCTTTCATTAATTACACATACTTTCATATCGATACCCTCTAGCATTTACGAGCTTTGCACAAAATGAAATAGGCACATCAAAACACTTTTCACAACCTCATATAGCACGGTAGCATGACAGTCAACTAGGACGATCAGAGAATAGAATCTTACGTCTCAACACATTTGAAAAATCAATTCACATATTTCCAAACAAGGTACACATGCCGTATACTCGGACCCAACAAGAGGATTCTACGAAGGTTAAAGTTAGCCATACATACCTGGGGTCGAAATTCCTTTTTAACTTTTACTCACAAATCACCGGACCGACTAGTACCGTCAATCTGGTTCACAATTAAACATATTCAACTCAGAATTGGAAATCATGCATGCAATTTGAACCCTTTTAAGCATTTTATCGAATGCTATGTGACCCCTTAGATTGCCAACCCCTTATTTGCGAATTTTACCCCAACCCACTTCCTCTTACTAGATTATGGACATTAACGATCATGCATGCAAGGTATAAACTTATATTTTCAAGAATCAATTCATGGAACCCCCCTTTTGTTTAAAACCTGAAAACTAACGAAAAGGGTTGGGGATTCTTACCTGTTAGAATGAAGAAGATGATGATTACTCAAAATTTCCAAGCCTGAGTGACTTTGGAAATCCAATAGATAGAGATGAAATTTTCTCTCTCAAGCACCCTCTCTACCCTCTCTCTAATTTTGTTCAGAAAATGGTTAAAAATTAAGGGGAGGGGTATTTTAATAAACTGGGGTCGGGTTTTAAAAATTAGAAAAATAAGGCCCGACACAAGAATGCGGTCAGGAATGCGATCGCATTCCTGACATGTGGTCCGCATAATCGACTGCAGAATGGCCCTCAAGATAGGCCAAAATTCAAAACACACTGCCCAGGTATGCGACCATTGTGCGGTCCGCATACACGTTATGCGATCGCATAGTGCGTCGCATAACCTCCCTCCCAAAAATCAAAGGCAACAATGCGACAGTTATGCGGTCCGCAGAACCGAAATGCGATCGTATATTGGACCGCATAGTTGACCTCAAATGGGGCAGTGATTTGTCCGTGTATGCAACCATTATGCGGCCCGCATACACATTATGCGATGGCATAGTGCGTCGCATAACGCCCACTTTCTGAAAAATTTTATTCTTTAAGTCTCGGGGTACTTTTTACTCAATTTAGGTCCGTTTTAAAAATTTTCACAATAAAAATAACTCGGGGACTCATTCGGGCATTATTTTTAAACAAGAAATTTTATGGGTCTTTACAGGAACATCTCAAAGGCATCCCTCATCATGTCATTGAATCTAGAATTTTCAACATTATTCTTCATTACGGGATTAATATCCTCACCACCAAAATACTTATGAAAATCAAAATCATTTACACTATCAAGGTTCTCCCTATGAGCAGTCCATATATAATAATTTTCCATAAATCCTTTTTAAAAAAGATGACATGTAACAAAGTCTCCTCTCAATAACTTAACACACTTGCATTTCACATAAGGGCATATAATGGTTCCTTCAATACGAAAATCATCAAGTGTCCTTACCTTAACAATAAATTGAGCAACCCCTTCTTTAAATTCATCTCTTAAACCCACACGATTAGGATGATTCCTATTATACATCCATCTACGATGCGCAAATGCCATCTACACAACCAAAAAAAATTAAAAGTTGACATATTTATTTTATTTATACTACTTACTAAGTTATATTCTTCCAAAGGTAATCTAAATAGTTTAATTATATATTTTACTATAATACTTGTGTGTTTTCAATATTAATATGTACATTAAACAATTGTAAGACAAAAAAGTCCTAAAACATAAAAACTAATCTAATTTATTTCAAATTAGCATATGATAGCGCTCTAATACTTAATTGATTGCATATTCTTCATTTCGTTTCAATAATAAATAATACAATTAACACATAGATAAGGCATGGAGAATTTTCAAACGAAAAGTCGAAACAGAGAAGTATTAGCGCTTAAGTTGTTTCTTATTTAACATAACTTGAATGTATAAAAATTCTAACTATTATAACCTAAATTATACGAAGTAGTAGCATTTAAGTTGTTTCTTTAGTTGTTTTTTATATAAACAATTAGAAATATTATATTGCAAAAAAATTTAACAAGTATTTTTAACGAGAGTTCTAAACTAGAACTGATATAAAAGAGTATGAAACAAGAATTTATATAAACACTAAAAAATAGCTAATTAATCTAAACAATTAAATTTTTAATATCACTATATACATATTATATTGAATAAATTATTTCTAATTTATCTATATTATATTACAAATTATATAGCTAATTTGTACATACTATTTTGCTAAATTAATGTAAAAAAAACTTGGAAAATGAACCAACGGATCTGCTGCCGAACCACCACCGGAGGGGAGATGAGACACCGGATTCCTGCAACAAAAACGAGTTAAACAACATAGGAACAAAAAATTAGGGGGAGGGGGCGGCTGGACGGGGGTGGGGCGGATGGAGCGGGTGAAGGAGAGGGGGAGTGAGAGAGAGGAAAATCATACCTAATATAGTTAGATTAGAAGATAAAATTAATAAATAGACCAGGTGGGGGCAGAAGAGGAGAGGGGAGGATAGGGAAAAAAGTTAGAGAATAAAGAAGAAAGAAGAAAAAACGGGTTAGGGTGTATTACAAAAAAAGATTTGCGACTGAATCAGTCGCAAATTTGAAATTTAAATTTTCAAATTGCGACCGATTCAGTCGCAAATGTCGTTGATCAGTCAGACCTCGTTTTAGTTGTGTATTCCAACCAAATCGGTCGCAAACTTTAATTTTATTTTATTTTTAATTTTAATAGTTGCCATAGATTCAGTCGCAAAACGTAAAAAATATTTTCGCAGTATTTTCCGAGTATTTGAGCAACCGAAACAGTCGCAATTTTGAGCCAAAAATTTAAAAAATAAAGACGTATTTTTAATAAAGTTTCCGACTGAATCAGTCGAAAACTGCGACCGAATTAAATCGTTCGGAATTATTCAGTCGCAATTTGTTGTTTTTTAGTAGTGTGACCATACAGGGTTGTGGTAGGACAGATATGATTCATTCTCCTTTAGTCATAGGTCTCGAGTTCGAGCTCTGAAAATATAAAAGATCTTTATTAGATAGCATTTTCCCCCTTGATGGTCTTGACGCAACATAAATCCGAATTAGCCAGCACATCAATGTGAATACGGAAATTGTACTGGTGGAAAAAAGATGTCACACGAGGAACCTTATTGAGATGACAAAGCATGACATGTGGAACAATGGTGAAGTGACAACTGGTATACTCAATTAGTGAAATTAAGAATGCAAGGAAGATACAGATCAAGTACCCACGAGATAGTAAAGAACAGATGACCGAGCCTAAATAGCTGTCAAAGAAGAGGCGCGAGCGGAATGAATCAAGGCCAAAAAGGAGGGAAGATTCATGAACCAGAAATAAATAAGGAAGGAAATCAGAATTGTTATAAGGCATTTATAGCTACGAATGCGTCAGTTATGGTTATCAATAAAACGAGCAATCAATATCATTAATGCTCATAATGAATTCGTCATAAATAGGGAAAAACGTTATGATTAGACACTCATATATAAGGGTAGAGAATCTCGCTTGTAAGGACAAGTTTCAAGCATTACTGAAATATACTTACAATTCCTTGCTTTACCAAAGCCTTCTACTAAATTTGAGGGATCTACTGTCATTTCATTCCTTATTTCTTTTTGTTATATTTACATTGCTATTTTTATTTCTTTCTTTTTAAATGAATTTTTGAGGAAGTAGAGTATTATTTGTTTATCAGTAATTAGATTTCAGCTAAATATAGGCTTTGACTGAAAATCCTATTTTTTAGTTAAACAAATTGGTTCTGTTACAGGAAATCTGATAATCTTTTTACTTTCTAAATTCTCCTTTCTCACAACCAAATTATGTCAATGGGTAACGATAATAACCAACTGAACCCGCAAGAGGGGACATCACCACATCAATCTTCAAGAGAATCCCTTCATGAAGGATCACCTGAGAGATCCACATCACATGCTAATGATCAACAAGGGGATGAACAAACCGTAGAACAAGACGTTTTAAAGAAATTGATTGTAGAACACGTGAATAATGCTCTTCAAGCCTTTGTTAAGAGGTTTCTGAACGCACCACAAACTCCTCCACCAGCCAATACAACGACTTTAGAAAACCCATGCTCGGGGCTCGATAACTCTAGTAGTGGAGGAGTTCCCGATGAATCTCGCGATGGGAGGTAAGGTACGCCTAATAACTCAGATTTACAATGTTTGGTACTAACTTTGCAGAAACAGTTAAAAGAGCAGAACGATCGCATAGAGCAAATACCTGGCATACCTTCTGTAATAAAAGGTGTGGATATTGATAAGTATTCACAGCAACCTTGGAAGCCAAGTGCGGCTCCTCTGCCAATTCCTAAAAAGTTCAAAATGCTTGATATTCCAAAATATGATGGAACAACCGACCCTCGAGATCACGTAACTGTGTTTACAACTGGCGTAAAGGGAAATGATTTAACCAAGCAGGAAATCAAATTAGTTTTGGTTAAAACATTTGGAGAAACACCCACGAAAGGGGAATTAACATGGTATTTTATTTTACCTTAAAATTCTATTGATTCTTTTGCTGAGCTTGCAGATTCATTCATAAAAGCACATTCGGGAGCTAAGAAGGTTGAAAAAAGAATGGAATACATATTTAAGGTAAAACAAGGGGATACAGAATTACTCAGGGAATTTGTGGATAGATTCCAACGAGAGAGGATGATGTTACGACGAGTACATGATCATTGGGCAGTTATGGCGTTCGCGAGCTATTTAAACAAAAAAAGTTCAGAATCTACGAGAATACTGAAGGATAGTTTGCGAGAGTTTCCTGCTACAACATGGAATGATATGTACAGCAGGTACAACACGAAGATGCGAATAGAAGAAGATACGGTTACACAGTCAAGGGTTGATGAAAGAGCAAGTTCGAGACGTTCAGAATCTAAAAAAAGGTCCGGGAAAAATAGGTACGAACCTTACATGGGACCTGCAGGATGGGATTCACGATCTAAACAGGAAAACATACGATCTGGCTCTAGATCAAGGCACAAAGATGTGGGTTCATCATCCAGATTCATAAAAGGACGGAATGCGCGAGGCATTGATTTCAATACAGATGCAAGGATTGGAGATTACAGTTTTAGTGTTAGTACTTCTGAGTTGATAGCTGTTTTAAGAAGTATGGGAGATAAGGTGTTGTGGCCTAAAGAAATGAAATCAAACCTGAGAAAAGAAATCCATATTTCAGGTGTGAATTTCACAATGATCATGGCCATAAAACAGCAGATTGTAGGTTATTACAAGGCGAAGTTGAGCATTTGTTGAAGCATGGTTATTTAACTGACTTGTTCAGTGAGAAATGTAGGGAATCATATATGAAGAATAGACAAGAGCCTCTGAAACCTTCATCTCCAAAGAGAATAGTCAATGTGATAAGTGGGGGAGATGCGATCAATGGTATGACATATACAACTGTAAAAAAGACGTCAAAAGTCACGGTCACTCATGGAAAGTGAGCTCGCCATGTTTTGGATGAAGACATTATAACATTAGATGATCCAAATGCGGATGGCTTGTTAATTTCTCACAATGATGCGCTGGTAATATATTTACTTGTACACATACTGACGTAAATGTGTTGTCACGCTGATGTAATTTTTTATCAATTTCTCATAACATTAAATAAGGGTCTTCTGATGATGATGATGATTTTTCAGACGAAGATGCTTGATTTTGTTGACCTGGAATTTGTGTCTTGAGGGAATCAAGATTTTTTTCCGTTTGCTGAATAAAATCAAGCTTGCTGCTGGAAATGGCTAGTTGTGCACTTGCAATGGACTTTTGTTGTAAAAATAATATTTCGGCAGCATCTGTTATAGCTAGATACCACAGATGAGATAGAAACCATTTGTCTGCTGCTGGCACATGGGCTTCGGATGAATCCCACATTTGATTGATCCATGTAGCTCTGTAAATATCATTCTACTAAGGGTGGTGAATGAAATTCAAGCTAGCGACAAGGCGGTACAAAAGACACGATCTTTGTCTGGATTTGATAATTCAAGTGTTATCACAAAAGGGGAAATAGTGCTTACCACATTTGCAGAAGGAGTTATCAAGGATACAAAATTTCAGGTGATAGATGTTGACATGGCTTATAATATGATTCTTGGAAATCCATGGATTCATGATATGGACGTTGTACGGTCTACATTGCATCAAGTTATTAAATTTCTTTCACAGTGGGGGATTCGACAAATCCGTGGAGATCAGCAGGCTCTAAAAGTATCAATTCAATGGTGGATTCAAGCACAACAAATGATGTTGCAGATGAGAAATAGCAACTACAGAATCAAGTTGAGTATATAATAATACAAACCTCAACTAAAAGCACTTCAGGACAGACGGATGTAGATTCAAGACCCGATGTTATTTAAGAAACTGGAGAGAATGAAAACATCAAAACAACAATTGAAGAACTCAAAGCTATCATGCTATTCAAGCACTGGCCAGACAGAAAAGTTTACATCGGAGAAAAACTGAGCCCGGAAATGAAAGGTAAATTAGTTAAATTTTTAGAAGCTAACACAAATTTCTTTGCTTGGTCGCATTCAGATATGACAGGTATACCACCAGAGGTGATGACCCACAAACTAAATGAGGATCCATCGTACCCACCAATCAAGAAAAAGAAAAGGAAGCAAGGGTCCTTCAAAAATAAAGTGATTGGCGATCAGGTACAAAAGCTTTTAAAAGTTGGATCTATACGAGAGGTAAAGTACCCAAACTGGTTAGCTAATATTGTGGTGGTTCCAAAAAAGAATGAAAAATGGCGGGTTTGCGTAGATTATACTGATCTACATAAAGCTTGCCCTAAAGATGCATTTCCTTTATAGCATATAGATTAATTGATTGATTCTACCGCAAGTCATGAGCTGTTAAGTTTTTTAGATGCGTATTCAGGTTATAATTAAATAAAGATGGATCCTCTAGATGAAGAAAAAACTCCGTTTATTACAGACATGGAGACTTACTGTTAGAAAGTCATGCTCTTTGGTCTAAAAAACGCTGGGCAACGTACCAAAGATTGGTGACTAAAATGTTCCAAGTACAACTAGGAAAGATCATGGAAGTCTATATTGACGGTATGTTAGTCAAGTCAATACAAGCAGGGGATTATTTTCAACACATATCAAGCACTTTTGAAATTCCTCGCCTATACAATATGAAGCTAAATCCTGAAAAGTGTGCTTTTGGTGTGGCTTCATGTAAGTTTTTAGGTTTTTTGTTTCTAACAAGGGTATTGAAGTGAATCCTGCACAGATCAAAGCCATTGAAGAGATACCAGATATACTCACAAGCAAAAAAGAGGTTCAGAGGTTAACAAGGATGATAGCAGCCTTGGGAAGATTTATTTCAAAGTCTTCAGAAAAAAGTTCAATTGAAAAAGCAAAACCAATTTGAGTGGACTGACGAATGCCAAAAAGCCCTCAAATATCTAAAATCATATTTGTCAAATCCGCCCTTACTGGCCAAACCGAAAGACAGAGAAATGCTACTCATTTATCTCACCGTATCAGAAATGGCGGTAAGCACAGTATTGGTGCGAGAAGATAGAGGTAAACAATATCCAATTTATTATGTTAGCAAATCTTTGTTGGATGTTGAAACACGATACACTCACTTAGAAAAACTTGCTTTAGCATTAATTATGGCATCTAGAAAGTTGAGACCTTATTTCCATTCTATCTCTGTAGTAACTGCTTTTTCTCTAAGGAATATATTGCATAAACAAGAACGATCCAGTAGGTTAGCTAAATGGGCAATTAAACTCAGTGAATATGATATCATATATCATCCTAGAACTGCAATAAAATTGCAGGTTTTCGCAGATATTGTGGCGGATTTCAGCACAAATATAGTTCCTGAAGCAGAAAAGGAACTACAGGTATTTACTGGATCTAATCCGGGGACTTGGATTTTATTTACCGATGGATCCTCGAATGTTAAAGGAGCGTGTTTAGGTATTGTAATAATCCCGCCTTCAGGTGATCATAAGACACGCAATAAAATACTATCACATCACTAACAATGAAGCGGAATACGAAGCTGTGATTGTAGGTTTGGAACTAGCACGAGAACTTGGTATAGAACAGATTATAATCAAAAGTGATTCGCAGCTAGTGGTTACCTAGATGCAGGGGACATACATAGCAAGATAGGCACGAATGCAACAATATTTGGAAAAGGCACGGGAATTGATCAGACAGTTTCAGTCATGGAAGATCGTGCAAATACCCAGGGTGGAAAATGCAGAAGCGGAGGCATTAGCTAATCGCGCGTCTATTGCAGAAATAACAAATGCAGAAAATGTTGTAGTAATACATTTGTTTCATTCAGCGCACGACCAATATAAAAATGAGGTAAATTTTAACAATTTGACTTGGGATTGGAGAAACGAATTTGTTAACTTTTTGCAGTACGGAATTTTACCTGAAGACAAGAAAAAGTCTCAGTTACTTTGCCGAAAAGCTGCCCGGTATTGTTTGAGTCATGGAAATCTATGCCGAAAGATGTTCAGAGGACCTTTAGCACGATGTCTCGGACCTTCGCAAACGAAATATGTGATGAGAGAAGTACATGAGGGGCATTGTGGCAATCACGTTGAAGAATAATCACTGGTGAATATTTTAATAAGAGCAGGGTATTATTGGCCGAAAATGGAAGAAGATGCGGATAGTTTTGCAGCCAAATGTGATGAGTGTCAATGATATGGAAACAACATGCATCTCCCAGCAGATCTGTTGCATTCAGTTATTTCGTCGTGGCCTTTCATGAAGTAGGGAATGGATATCATGGGTCCCCTAAAGGAAAGGTATGATTTCTATTAGTTTTGACAGATTATTTTTCAAAATGGGTAGAAGCAGGAGCTTTTAAACAGGTGCGAGAAAAAGAATTCACGGGTCTTTATTTGGCGAAACATTATCTGCAGGTTTGGAGTTCCAAAAGAAATCGTGTGTGATAATGGCCCATAGTTCATAGGCACGAAAATTACAGAATTTTTTCAGAGTTGGCAGATTCTTCTGCACCTTACCATCCTGTAGACAATGGGAAAGCTGAGTCAACAAACAAAATTATTATTAATAACCTAAAGAAGAGATTAGAAGAGTCAAAAGGCAAATGGCCTGAAGTGTTAACAGGATTTTAATGGGCTTATCGAACGGCAGCGAAAACAAGCACAGGAGAGACTCGTTTTCACTTGTCTATGGCGTTGAATCCTTAATCCATGTTGAGATAGGTGAACCAAGTACGAGGTATACATATGTAACCGAGGAGTCAAATGAGGAAGAGATGCGAATGAATTTGGATTTACTGGAGGAAAGGAGAGAAACAACTCTAATAAGGATGCCGGCTCGGAAACAAATGATTGAGCGATACTATAAGGGAAAGCTAATCTGAGATACTTCAAGATTGGGGACTTCGTCCTCAAAAAGGTGTTTCAATCAAAAAAAGCAGCTAATGAAGGAAAATTGATTCCAAATTGGGAAGGCCCATATAGGGTTCGAGGCATCGCTGGTAAAAGAGCATATGAGTTGGAAACTATGGATGGCAAGATACAACCATCAAATTGGAATGATGTTCATCTGAAGAAAGTACCCATGGGCAGGTATCACTCAGTTACAAGTTTATTTTGTTCTTTTGAATTATACTAACAATTTTAGATGATAGGCAAAAAGCTAGCCCATACCAAATGATGATATTAGACCCGAAAGACACGCGAAATACTAAATAATTCTCGGTCTAGGTTACAACCTTTCTGATGGAAAATGAGGGTTATGTAGTCATCATCAAAATATATATCTCCGAGTCTCGTTTGTATTTTCCTTTTCAGGAAATGGACCACAAGCAAGGAGTAATCCAGTGTTCGAAATTTCATACTTCAAAGCTCCAACACTGGGGGACTATGCATATAGAATTCTGAATCAAAAACCTTGAAGAAAACTTGGAAAGGCATAAACTTGCAAAAAGGACACGAGTTATGAGTTTTAGGTTAAGGCCAAAAATTAGTCACGGAAAATAGACCTGATTTTGTATTTCAAAATTTTGTTACAAAGAAAGCAGTTATGAGCCAAAAATTAGTCACGGGATAATAGACCCAATTTTGTATTTCAAAATCTGTTACAAAGAAAGCAGTTATGAAAGTGTTGTATGCATAAATGAAATAATATACGAAATTTGAAATTTCAAAGCATAAAACTTTCTCAAATTATTTCTTTTTCATATCTACTTCGTCTTTCATATATTTACACCAATATGAAGATGAGACATCATCTTCATCAGTGTCATTAACATAAAAGGTCCCTCCTTTATAAAAGTCCGTGTTTATTAAAGTCACGGATTGTGTAAGCATTTTAAATGTAAAGAAAAGGCTCAAATATCAAAGAGCAAAATAAACAGTAAAAGCAACCAAAACATATATTAAACCTTGGGAAAACAACGACATTAGTTTATCATTAAAATCCCAAAAGAATATTGGGGTAACCAAAAAACAACTTTCCCAAAAACTTTCTCAAGAAACAACCCACCAAAAAGTGCTGAACAAAGTGACAAAATAAAAGCAGGAAAAACTAAGGAGCATCATCTATGGGAATATCATCCACAGGAACATCATCAACGGGAGAAGAGGGATTAATTTGAGAAGAGGAGGCTTGAACATCAGCCCCACCAGGAACGAGTCAATTTCCATCACCTCCGAGATCTTCGACTTCAGGTGAGTAAAAACTTTGGTGTTTCTGAGTTTTCTCAATTGCTTCTTTAGCCTTGGCGATTTCAACATTAAGGTCAAAACCCTCCTGGTTGGCCTCAACTAGAGTTTCAAGGCGAGTGTTTAGGAAAGCCCAACTCACATCTAATGTTAGATTATCCTCGAGAATCTCATAATCCTTCTCCCGCTGGTCAATCTCCGCTCTCATCTCTTCTTTCTCTACTTCAGAGGCATCATAAGTTGTCTTCAAAGGAGCAAGTGAACTTTTCAAGAACTGAATCTTATCAGTATAGGCGCGAAGATCTTCCTGAGTTTGAGTAAGTGTTTGAACCAGTTCTCCCCATAAACCTCCTTTTGATTAAGGGGTTCCTTAAAACTCCTTACTTCTTCAGTTTCCTTAGAAAGTTATTCAGTAAAAGAGGAATCAAGAATATCCTTATCCTTACCAACTTGACTAGAAGAAGCTTTCTTAATCTCTAATTCAGCGGCAATCATTCTCATTTGTTGTTCCAAAGCATTCTTCTCCTCTGCCAAAACTTCTTTTTCCAATTGAAGACCTTCAAATTGTCCTTTCCAATTATCAGCCCCGGTATGGTAGTCTATAACTTGTTGGTCCGCGTGAACAATTCTTTTCATAAGCTCCTTACCAATCAAGTTGATCTGCAAAAAAGGAGAATGATTTATGAGTAAACAAAAAAAGAGAAAGGAAATATAATTGAACTCGTATCTTCAAGGAAGAATGAACAACATCATTCATCAAGGTCAACGAGCTATGACTTTCCAACTTCGACTTCTCCGCGGGACATAGCAAAGGTTTCAACCACACATTGGCTTGACCAGATTTTCTCAAAATTTCCCACCTTCAGGAACCTCAACAACAACTCTTTTCATTGCCCTCTTGTTATTGGAAGGTTGAGCTTCTGCATGGCAAGTAGTCACGGGGATGGCAGACGTAGTAGAAGTAGCTATGAGGGCAGCGTAAGAAGTAGCATCAGGTAAGGACACACGTGGATTATCCGGGACAGAGATTGGAAGGGATGCAAGGGGAAATTCTTTAGGAATAGGCCCAAAATCTTCATCACCTTCGAAGCCACGAGTGAACAATATTTTAGCAGAATCTTGGAGGGGGGGGGGGGANGATCATTAGCTTCTTCATCAGAAATCACAAAAGGAGCGCTCATTGGCTCATCCGTGAGGCTGAAAGGAATTCAACTTGGTAAAGGGTCGTGAGAAGGAGTAGTTTCATCATCAAAAATCACGCGTCTACTGAAACGTGGCCTTCGCACCAAAGATCCTTCTTCATTGTCTTCTTCACCATCAGAGCCACGAGCTCTATCAATCTTCCTTTTTGAAGAAGAAGAACTTAAAATTCTTTCCTGGGCAAGAGCCACGGAAAGCCTTGTGGATGGAACAGTTGCAGGACTAATACCGCAGATAGGAAATCTTAGAAAAGAAAAAGAGTAAAATAAGAAACTCTTGAACCAATAAGGAAGAGAAGAGGAAAGATAGTAAGCAGAAGAAGTACCGTGCGTCTTCACTTTCCAGCCAAATCTCTGTGAAAGGTATTTCCAAGATCTTTTCTCCATAGGGGCAACAATTAGCAGTTTATCTACCCAAGCACGAAAGTTGGGAATTTCCTCAAAAACTTCCGTGGTTGCTGAAAAAGTAGGCACGTGATCACATGAGGTTCTTTTTTTAAAAAAATAAAGAAAAAAGAAAATTAAAAAGGGGAAAACTTACGTGCAAAATTCTATTTTTCTGGAAAAGGCATGTTTTCTTCACTCTAGAGCACTAATGGGAACAACAATAAAACGGGCATACCATCCACGATCCCTGTCATCTTCAAAGCTAACCAGTACTCTCTTACTTCTAGCCACAAGAGAAAAAACTCCTTCACGAAACAATTTAGGAGAGTAAAGATGAATCAAGTGTCAGAAAGTGAAAGGCATAGAAGCTAGATCTGATTATAACGAAGGAATACAATAGCCCTCCAATCAATGGGGCCAATTTGTCCAAGGCACACGTTGAAATAATAGAAGAATTCAATGATTACTGGGTCGATAGGTGGTTTGAACCCTAAAGTAAAGGGGTAAGTGTAAACAAAAGAATAACCAGCTTGGTATGAAGTAATTCTCTGGTTGGAACAGGGAACTAAAATTGGGAAAGCTGGTTTCCAATTACATTATCTTCGAACCAGGGAAATAAGACCAGTAGTAATTAAGGTTGGATAAAGGTCAGCAGGATTAAGGGAGGCTATAGATGAAACTTGATTTCTCATGAATCCGCGATCAGTTGTAAAAGAAAATCCCCGAGGAACAATCTCTGCAACTATTGGTTCACTTAAGTCTCTATTCCTAGAAGAAGACCTAGGGGTTAAAGGAGCCCTAGTTTTAGAAGAGGAAAGTTTAGCAACATTGCCATGGGAAGAGAAACCACGATTAGACAACGAGCCTAAACTACAAAGTCTACCACCTCTCCTACTTCTAGTAGGGACAGTAGAAAGAGAGAGTTCATCAACAATCACAACCTTACGAGGGTCTGGTGTAGAAGAAGACATGATTATCTGAGAATTAACAAAGAGTGGATGCGAAATATGAAGGAAGAGGAATATAGAGAATATTGTAGAAGAAAGATTTCAAGAAATCAAAGAAGAATGAAGTATCTATAAGAGTAGGTCATTATTAAAAGTAGGTCATTATGAAGCGTTATAATGAAACCGTCACTTCGTGAATGATGCAGCCGCAGGCGCTGAAAAATTGCAAAACCAATCGTTAGAAGCCACTTGGCACAAGCATTAAATAGACTTGACATACGTCGTGTTGATTCGGAAGGAAGCGTAATGATACTCGAAAAGCGGCAGCAAAGAATTCCCGCCAAAAGTACTTACCACTTGTTGAATATTCAATTGAAGAATATTCAGAATTGGGGGAGGGGGGGAGGGGGGGACTATCTGTACTGGTGGAAAAAAGATGTCACATGTGGAACCTTACTGAGCTGACGAAGCATGACACGTGGAACAATGGTGAAGTGACAACTAGCATACTCAAATTAGTGAAATCAAGAATGCAAGGAAGATACGGGTCAAACACCCACGAGATAGTAAAGAAAAGATGATTGAGCCTAAACAACTGTCAAAGAGAGGCGCGAGCAGAATGAATCAAGGCCAAAAAGGAGGGAAGATTCATGAACCATCAATAAATAAGGAAAGGTAATCAGAATCGTTATAAGGCATTTATAGCTATGAATGAGTCAGTTATGGTTATCAACAATAACGAGCAATCAATATTATTAATGTTCATCATTAATTCGTCATAAATAGGGAAAAACGTTATGATTAGACACTCCTATATAAGGATAGAGAATCTCGCTTGCAAAGACAAGTTCTACGCATTACTGAAATATATTTATAATTCTTGCTTTACCAAAGCCCTCTACTAAATTTGAGGGATCGACTGTCATTTTATTCCTTGTTTCTTTTTTTTAATTTATATTGCTATTTTTATTTCTTTCTTTTCAAACAGATTGTTGAGAAAGTAAAGTATTATTTGGTTATCAGTAACCCGATTTCTTCTAAATATAAGCTTTGACCGAAAATCTTATTTTTTGGTTAAACAGAAATATCGGCCGAAAAACAAAAGAAGTTGATTGGGTAATGGACTAGTGGTTAAGTGTCCCTCTATTAATTCTAACTTGTACATTATGATTTGCTTGTTATCTACTTCCTTGATAGTACAGACAATAGTGCACTTGTTCCAATAGGGCAATCACATAGTAATAAATAACTAGTCCTTTCTTCTGAATGGACCTGTAGTACTTCACCGCACATTGACAAACAAACAAATTGTTTGATGTCTGAGTCCTAATCATCCTCAAATCATTGCAGTTGTGACAGATACCACTAGCCTTAAACAACAAAGCCCAGGTCCCCTTTTCTATCACACAGTCCTAGTTTATGACCAATAGCGTTGGGCATGACATTAGGTTGAGATAATATATATACTATCCAGGATTGGTGCGATGAATACGAGTCTTTTAATATTAATAAAATGTTTCGAGTTCGAGCCCCGATAAAATAAGCTTCTGGTACAGAGAGCTTCTCCTTAGTGGCCCGGCCGCCCTGCGCGAAAACTGTCAATAAGATCTGTATATTACGTTCATAAAGAATAAATAAATAAAGTGTTTGTATCCATGTCTCATGCATGACCCTTCTGTTAAAAGAAGCAGGTATAAAAATTGGATCCAACTACTAAATATCCAATAAGGACCGGACCCCCTTCCATTCTTTGGAGGTCAGTGGGTTGCCTGGTGGGTCTTGAATGAGTTGTATACATACTAGTTGGTCCTTTCATTTCAAGTTTGGCATGAATTGAAGCTGAAACTTTCCAGCACCAGGGGTGTTCATAAAAATCCGAAAAATTGAACCAAATCGATCAAAAAATCAATACATTTTAGGTTTGGTTTTAAATTTTAAAAATCGATCAAATTTGGTTTGGCTTTGATTTTAATCAAAAAATAACCGAACCAAACCGACTATAAAAATAGCTATTTAAATTTATTATATATATATAAAGTTTCTAAAATTTTATGGTACATATTAGTCATTTATATTTTTAGTTTAGTTCTTTCCTAATTAATAATCTAATTCTTCGTCTTTACATTTTATTTTAATTGGTAATTTTCTTTTGTCAAGTACAAGAATTTATTTCATGATAAAAATAATTTTTAATTGAGTACTTAAATTATATCACTATTTGATTCAATTATCATCAATATATCTTAGTAAATGATAGATTTCTCAAAGAGCAATTAATTTGATAGTGTTATGTTGAAAATATAGTTGCCGGAATAAGCATTTGATAGTATATGTTTCATATTTAAGAAAAAATCGATAAATAACCGAAAAATCGAAAAACCGACAAAAATCGAATCGATAAAAAACCGACTTAACTGGTTCGATTTGGTTCCAATATTTGAAAAACCGGCATACTTGGTTTGGTTTCTTTTTAGGAAAAAATCAACCTAAACCGAACCATGAACACCCACCAGACATCTAAATTACAAATTATAATATAAACCTGTTTAATAGGAGAAATAATTAACAATAGTTTGGACAAAAGCTTGGAATCCATAACCTCTAAATCACATAGATTTAACATTTACTATATATATATATATATATATTGTTGACTCCCCATCATCTAAGGCAATGAAATTATGTAACAAGCAGACAATATCACATAACGGCACACATTCTGGTATATTGGTCATTGGATTCAATTTATGTTGCTATACCAGATTGTACCATAAATTTAAACATCCGATGTATGTAAGGTTAGGAAACATAAATTTTCACGTTCAAATTTCAGCAGAGCCAAATACTAGGTATTTTTTTTTTCTGTCTAAATTTTGTTGGACAAAATTAACCAAATACTTGTGCTATTAAAAAAACCCTATAAAATTAATCGAGGTGGGCGCAGACACAACCGTTATAGTTTGGTTTTGGATTGTAGCAATATATATTGTTCTTTGCCAACATAGAGTGTTCGGCAATTCGTCATACAAAGTGGACTGGCACCTTTCATCTATAACACAGGGGCGATCCTTTCATAAAGCAAGTAAAGCAATCGCTTTAGACCCTATATTATAAGGGCTCATTTTTTGCTACACCTAATAGACTATGTATAAGTTTAAAAAAGAGTTCTGTAAAGTGAAAAAATTTGATTTCTTTCTAACAAATATAGAGAAAAAGGATTAATATTTGCAAATACAATGTGTAGGCATATAAAGTTTATTAAAATTAAATCCATAAAATAATTTGGATTATATTATAAATTCAAGATATATTGGTCCAACTAAATATTATGGGCTAATATAATTGACTTAATTATATAAGTCCAATATATATAGATTAAATAAATAAGTCTTAATCTATTGGGTTAGCCCTTTTATTTGGGCTGCAAATGATGAGCCCACTTCATTAGGCCCAAAATGTCATTTTCCTAGAGGTCCAATTTGGTACCACGTGTCAAATGACGTGGCATGCCACGTCAAATGGAAGAGCCAATATGACCATGCCACGTGTCAAAATGACAAGGCATGCCAAGTCACATTAAAAGGCTAATGAAATTGCGCCACGTGTGCAAGTGATGTGTTCTGGCCAATCAAATGCGGTCATGTCACACTTCAATTTGATTGGTCGGAAAGAGTTTGTTCTTATCATAACTCCTCCCTTCTACAACTATAAATAGGGGTCTTCATAACCCAGAAAAACCACCAGAAGTTATAACAAGAAGCAAGAGAGAGCTCGTGGATCAAACACCGCAAATTTCTCCACAAGCTTCAAGCAACCAAGTTCAAGTTCAAGAACGAAGAACAAATCAAGTCCAAGCTCAAGAACGAAGAACAATTCAAGTATTCAAGATCAAGAACAAAGTCAAATCATATACAAGGCGTTCAAGATCAAGGCTACTTGTTCGTGATAAAATTCGTGGCAACAATCAAAGTGTTCACGACGGATAAATCAAATTAAAATCCAAGATCAAGCTCAAAGGCCCTTGAATTTATATTGAAAAGAAGAATCATAGGATTCATAGAGATTGTACACTCATAATTTCGAAATAAAATACTACGATTGTTGCAATATTTTTCGGTCTTGATTTTAATTTTCTCGACACAATTTATTGTCTACAAATTCTGGCACGCCTAATGGGACAATCTCTACCTCTCATATCAAATTTTTTCAAGAACAACGAAAGGGCTTCCAAGAAAATCAACTCGAGTTCAACTTCCGCCAAGGCTGCCAATTCCAGGTTCTATGTTGATGTGGAAAACATACTTGAAATTACCTTTGGAAGCTTTGGACCAGTTACAAGGAGCAAAGCAAGATCGTTATGACAACAAGCACCCCAAGTGTCGTCCGCATCTGCCCCTGTTTTCGGATCTTCATCCTCAAAAGGATCAAGATCTTCCACAAATGCACCCGAAGGAGGAAGCGATGTTGCTGAAAAGATCAAGAAAATCCTTGCTCTGCTTGACCTCTTCGGATCCAAGCACTCTGCTATGAAGGAATATGATGACGCTTCAAGTGATGGATCCTCTCCAATTACACCACATAGCGTGAGCCAATCAAGGATCAATCTGTGTGAAAATCCATGCTACTCTCTATTGTCCATGACAATCATGCAAGCCATGGTAACAAACATTCAATTGTGCAGGAGCAGTTGGCAAACTTGACAGAAGCAATCGCTGGCTTGACCAAGTGCATGCAAAATCAAGATGCTAGAAGCTAACAGATAGGGTGGGAATCTTGATGGAAGATGAATCCACCCATGCACCTGGAAAACTCCCAGAAGTCCAAGAGAATGATGCTCCCCCATGACAAGTTGCATCCACTAAGGAAATTCCAGTCTCTTCGGAAGGGGTGATTCCAATCAATCAACTAAAGGAGTTTATTGAAGGGACTATAAAAGACAAATATGAAGTTGCTTCCAAGTCCTCTTTTACCTATGCAAAGCCGTACACTTCAAGGATAGATATGTTGAAGATGTTTGTTGGCTATTAACCTCCGAAATTTCAACAGTTTGATGGCAAATGCAATCCAAAGCAACATGTGGCGCACTTCGTTGAGACATGCAACAATGCTGGGACTTATGGAGATTACCTTGTCAAGCAGTTTGTCCGCTCATTAAAAGGAAATTCTTTTGATTGGTACACGAACCTCGAGGCTGGATCTGTTGATAGTTGAGATCAACTAGAGCAAGAATTCCTCAATCGCTTTTATAGCACGAGACGTGATGTGAGTATGATAGAACTTACAAGTACTCATCAACGGAAGAGTGAACCGGTTATCCACTTTATCAATCGTTGGAGGAATGCAAGCCTCAACTGTAAAGACAGGCTTAGTGAAGATTCTGGCATAGAGATGTGCATCCAAGGTATGCATTAGGTATTGCGCTACATCTTTCAAGGTATCAATCCTGGCACATTTGAAGAACTCGCAAATCGTGCCCATGACATGGAATTGAGCATGGCCTCTGCAGGAAATGAAAGGCTTCCGATAAGTTGCTAAAACAAACGGGATGGGAGGATCGACCCGTTCAGATAATTCCGAAGAAAGAC
>ML432598.1:0-22329 GCA_005239525.1 Nicotiana knightiana
AATAGGGGACAAGCAAATCAATATGGAAACACTTATAACCCTAATTGGAGAAATCACCCAAACAACTCTTGGGGTGGAAATCAAAGCACTTAGAATCACTATAGGCATCCAGCACCTCAACAGCAGTACAAACCACCTCAGGCTGAACCATCAGCAAGCCTTGAGGAAATTATGAAGAGAATGATGAATGACCAACTTGCTTTCAATCAGAAATTGATGGCTGATCNAAACTCGCCAATTCTCAAAATACCCGACCAACGCGGGCTCTTCCAAGTGACACTGAAGCTAATCCTAAAGCATCTGTTAATGCTATATCATTGAGGAATGGGGAGCAATTGGAAGAAGTCCAATCCAAAAAGAGAAAGCAGGTGACTTTTAATGAAAAACCAGCCACTATTGAATCAGCATCAGACACCCCGAAAGAGTCAGACAAGCTAGTAAAAGAGGCGGTACCTGAGCAACCCCCACCAATTGTTGCGAGGCCACCCCCTCCGTTCCCTCAAAGGTTGCAAAAGGTGAAAGATAATGCAGCATACAAAAAGTTTCTGGACCTACTGAAGCAGGTACAAATCAATATTCCACTGGTAGACATTCTGCAGGAGGTGCCCAAATATGCTAAATACATTAAGGACATTGTAGCAAATAAGAGAAGGCTGACCGAGTTCGAAACCGTGGCACTCACTGAGGAAGTTAGCTCAAGAATTCAAAGCAAGCTACCTCAGAAATTAAAAGATCCGGGTAGTTTTACTATCCAAATCTCAATTGGTAAGCATGCAATCGGGAGAGCTTTGTGCGATCCTGGGGCAATTATTAATTTGATGCCGCTATCTGTGTACAAACATTTGGGATTGGGTGTACCACGCCCAACAACAGTGATTTTACAATTGGCTGATCGCTCCCTGGCTCATCCTGAGGGAGTAATTGAAGATCTTCTAGTTCAGGTGGGCTCTTTCATATTCCCAGCTGATTTCATTATCTTAAACTATGAGCCAGATCAGGAAGTCCCATTTATTTTGGGGCGTCCATTCTTAGCTACGGGCCGAGCCATCATTGATGTGTGTGAAGGAAAAATGACAATGCGAGTTGGTGATCGAGTGGAAATATTTAATGTTTACAAGNAAAATCGGAGTTAGTGGTTCACTACATGAGCCCTGTTGACCCTCTTGAAAGAGTGTTAGTTGGGGATGAAGAAGAATGTGGGGATGAAACAACGGGAGACATTGAGAATGTTCTTGAATTATCCTGCAGTTACCTCCACGGGCTAGGAAAATTTGAAGAGTTGAACAAGCCTGTTACTCTAACCCCTCCTAAGCCATCTATTGAAGAGGCTCAAAAGCTGGAGCTCAAGCCTCTTCCAGTACATTTACGATATGCTTATTTGGGGAACTCTGAGACAGTGCCCGTGATCTTCTCATCCAGCCTGACCAATAAACAAGAACAGAAATTGCTGAGGGTACTTCGTGAGCACAAAAAGGCNCTTTTTGGAAGATGGACATCGCCCGAGTGTTGAGCAACAAAGGAGGCTGAATCCCATCATGAAAGAAGTAGAGAAGAAAGAAGTTATAAAATTACTGGATGCAGGTATAATTTTTCCTATTTCTGACAGCAATTGGGTGAGTCCGGTTCAATGTGTACCCAAAAAGGGAGGGATGACTGTGATTGAGAATGAGAAGAATGAACTAATTCCTACCCGCATTGTTACGGGTTGGAGAGTTTGCATTGATTATAGAAGGCTCAACAAAGCAACTCGCAAGGATCACTTTCCACTCCCATTCATTGATCAAATGCTGGACAGATTATCAGGGCACGATTATTATTGCTTTCTGGATGGGTATTCAGGTTACAATCAAATTGTCATATGCCCAGAAGATCAGGAGAAAACCACGTTCACTTGCCCCTATGGCACTTTTGCTTTCAAGCGAATGCCCTTTGGTCTTTGCAATGCACCGGCCACTTTCCAGAGATGTATGATGGCTATTTTCACTGACATGGTGGAAAAATTCGTAGAGGTGTTCATGGATGACTTCTCAGTCTTTGGGTCATCTTATGATGATTGTTTGAAAAATTTGAGCATGGTGTTGGCCCGTTGTGAAGAAACAAATCTGGTGTTAAATTGGGAGAAATGTCACTTCATGGTGCAGGAAGGCATCGTTTTGGGTCATAGAGTATCTAAAAGTGGCATCGAAGTTGATAAGGCAAAAGTGGAGGCAGTTGAAAAACTACCTCCACCAATTTCAGTGAAAGGCGTCCAGGGTTTCTTAGGACACGCAGGATTTTATAGACGCTTTATAAAAGATTTTTCTAAAATTGCTACTCCTTTGTGCAGGTTACTGGAAAAAGATGTCAAGTTCAATTNGAAAGGAGCGACCCGGGACAAGCCCGGCATTAGCCAGGCGTTTGGCTCTTAAGGCCAGGAGGTGCCTGGCGTTAGCCAGGCGTTACCCTTCAAACGCTAGGAGGTGTCTGGCGTTAGCCAGACGTTACCCTTCAAACGCTAGCCATGGCCAAGCGTTAGCCAGGCCTTAGCCTGCTAACGCCTGGGTACCTGCTTCAGTGAACTCCGAGTTTTAAAGGTTTTTAAGTGTTTCCAAGTTAGAATAGAAGTCTCTTACACGGTTAGGGTTTATCCCAACCATATAAATAGACCCAAGAACACATCTTTGGGAGAGGAGGAGTTTTTTGAGAGCAAATACATACACAAGATCATTGAAGGAGCAAGGATTATCAGTTTTCTTCATCTTATTCTAGTATTTTCAATTCATGCAACACTTATGCAATTGTTTGATTATAGCATGAGATGCTAAACCCCCATTGTTCTGGGGTTGTGGTTTAGCCATAGATATTATTATTCGACATTAATTTAACCTTGAATATAGTTCACTCAATATATGGTTGTTTCTTCAATTCTGTGTTTAATTGCTTAATTGTCTGGCCAGCAGTTAGGTTCTATATACTATCTATGTTATGCTTGGGAAAGCCGTATATAGATTAGAGAAGAATTGAAGAGAGCGCGATCTTAACCCTTCAGGGGAGCGGATTTGTGGTTAGGATAGGAATATACCTAGTCACCGTGCTTAATTAAACATCGTAATCTTAGTGCGTTCTAATAGATTAATTTCATAGGAATATAGGTGTTAATCTATTGAGAATAGGCGAGTAGTGCTTCGGGAGAAGGCTATGAGAGCGTTTATCGATTAATTAGCAACCATGAGTGAATTATAAGAAAGGGAGAGTTAATTAGAATGCAACACGAGTGGTGAATAAATCACAACCCTGGAATATTTGTCTCTACTTAATACATAACAATATTTATGTCACTTGATAATTAGTTATTTCATAGAATCCTAGTATAAAATAGTTGCATCCTTGATTTTATTTTGGCTTAATAAATAACAATTAGAGTGAATTAGCAAGTAGTCTACGCAAGCCCTTGTGGGTTCGACATTCGATTTAACATTATATTACTTGCTACGATCACGTATACTTGCGTGGGCGTTTACAACCAACATATTGACATCCCTTTTGCCTAGGGACGCTGTGTTTCATGCCCGCAGGTCCCGATAGACTGGTTGAGAGCCCTCCAAGTAGGCTATTAGCTCAGCGGAAGATGTTAGTGAGCTCCATTTGATTCAGAGTTGCTTGTTTGGTTAGTAAAATTTAGACGTGTTTTTCTTGGTATAGCGGGACACTGTCCCGGCCTTTATGAAAATTATGTATGTTAGAGGCTTGTAGACAAACGTCATGTACGTAAAAGATTGTATGGCCTTGTCGGCCTATGTTCAGTGTACGAGTGGTCATTTTTGTCTTATATGCATGTGTGTCTTATGTATAAGTTGGTATGACATGTTTGTCACGACCCAATTTCCCCTCCGTTGGGTATCCTGACGGCACCTAGTCTAAAGGACTAGGTAAGCCTATTATTAATAAACATCAGTCATAATATAAGAATTATTGAAGTGCTTTTTGAAATAAGTCTCTACACATTACACATCTTCCCAAACCCTAGTAAGTACAAGTCATAAGCTTTACAAAAGTTACACTAAAATTCCTAAATACCATTGTTCTAGAATAAGTACAACAGTGTATATGCAAAATAAGACGGTGACTTGAAAACCCGCGAATGCTGGAGCAGTTTTACCCTGAGTCTCCGCAATAGCAACCGCGCTGCTAGCTATCGACCGGCCGGCTATGCAAAACATGGAATCTGCACAAAAATGTATAGAAGTGTAGTATGAGCACACCACAGCGATGCCCAGTAAGTATCAAGGCTAACCTCAGTGAAGTAGCGACGAGGACTAGTCAAGATAACCACTGGCTAATGAACTAAACAACTATAAATATAGGAATAACGAGAAAACAATATACACATAAAGGCTACGCAATGTAGCTAAAAATACAGTAAATTCGATAAGGAAGGAAAACAATAAGTATCAGTGGAAAACATGAAATAGCACTAAAGGTTGAATAGAACACAATCAATTCTATAATGTAAATCTACAACACGGGCAAGTAATGACTCAACAACTTCAACCACTTCTATATCATGTTCGTAGTCATCTCCACAAGGTTTCGAACCTTGGAGAAATCACCATTCACGGGTCCCAATATTCTAACCCTAACACTTGGCATCTTGTGCCCTTATTCGAATACTAACTGCACGAACGACTCACGTTCCAATTGGGTCATTTCCACCCATACGGTAAACACAACAAGAGTAATTATATTTGACGACAACAGGAAATCCTTAATCTGTTAATATCACTTAACTGCGTGTATGCTTGTGCAGGTGTCCTAACATGATTCAACAACGAATAAGCATAAGGAAAGAAAAGGGTACATTGTCATCTAACAATTTCCACAAATATACTCACACAGTAAGTGTTCCAGTACACAATATAAACAGCAAGGGATGCCCCCAGGCCAACACAAGTATCACAAACAATCCCTGACGTAGCCCACCTTGTCTCGCCACATGTGCAATAATAAAGTATATGCCTGCCTTGTTTCGCCACACGTGCATAAACATGTTCCCACCTTGTCTCACCACTTGCGCAACCCTCAATCTCATATCCCGCCGCACGTGAAATATCAACAGTAAACACGGCACGGCAGAAACCTCGTGAAAATCCCCATATCAACAACCGCACGACAGAAACCTCGTGCATCACCACAACTAGTACAATAACAACAATGGCAACAATTCAAGATACAATAAAGACATCAACTCAAGAACCTTCGATCACAAGATAGGCAGAACTAGTTCATGAGAAATAACATAATAAGGAAAGCTAGGCATATTAAGAACTGCTCAACAAGGAAGGAAAATAGCATGTAACAGTCGCACCTAAATGCACAGGTTAACAACAAGAAATCAACACGAATCCGATAACTCTATTTACGGGCAAGTTAACTAAGGTATAGTCTATCCAAACTTCCTTTAAGGTTGGCAATTTCAAGGGTATTCAACAATTTCATTTAAGTACAAGCAACGTGAAAATAATCATAACCTCAGTTAAGACCAAACCATTATAGAATGAGATGAAGATAATAAAAATTAGAGATAAGCAGTTAACAAGACATAGCATGACAGTAAAAGGAAATAAAATCTTCAGATAAGTCAAATAGGCAATAGGAGTAAATCATAAAGTAAGAAAGTCTACATTTAAGCAATTAAAGATGAAACTAGAATTTAGGAAATTCAATCATGCCAAAGACAATTCATATTCGGCGAATATAATGACCTAAGATTCATAAAGGGTCAACTTCCACAAATAAGTCTGAGCACGCACTCGTCACCTCTTCACGGACTATAATCAACATAGAAGACTCAAATCCTAAGGGGTAATTCCCCCACACAAGGTTAGGCAAGATACTTACCTCAAAGACGACAACCCGGTACTCTAAAATGGACTTCTCGGGTGAAAAGGCCTCCGGGCGGCTCAAATCCAACTAGAACAACTTCAAACCACACATAAAACTTATAAGGAACTATTCCAGATAATAAAGTTTTGATCTTTACAAAAATATAAAAATCGACCCAAAAGTCGAACCCTGACCCGCACCTCGAAACCCGACAAATTTTATAAAATCCGAAAACCCATGCAAAAATGAGTTCAACCATACAAAAATTACCAAATTCAGATTTTTGTGCATCACTATCGCGGGAGAAGGGATGCGATCGCGTAGAAAAAAATAGTTGCTGTCAAAAATGAGCTACGCGATCGCAGAACAGGTTATGCGATTGCGTATAAGGGAGTATAGGTAGCATGAGGAGATGCGCAAACGCGTTGAACAAATGGCAGCACCTTACGCGAACACGTGGTACTTGCTGTGAACGCGAAGAAGAATTAACCAACAGCCCCAGCCCCTAATTTCTACTATGCGAACGCGGGGGATGGGAGGCTAACGCGATGAGTGAAACATGTAGAACTACGCGATCACGTGGGATTATACGCGAACGTGAAGAAGAAAAATATGGCAGGTCAACTTTACACTACGTGATCGCAACTGGAA
Organism: Nicotiana knightiana; assembly: GCA_005239525.1. Classification (NCBI taxonomy): domain Eukaryota; kingdom Viridiplantae; phylum Streptophyta; class Magnoliopsida; order Solanales; family Solanaceae; genus Nicotiana; species Nicotiana knightiana. Next base: position 6,514 of record ML432598.1, read on the forward strand.
ATACGAATCGCGGAAGGGAACATCAGACACCGGAACATCAGTTCAAAAATAGGGGAAAATTACCCATATCCTATCCAAAACACATAAGAGACCTCTGGGACCCCATCTAGACATACAGAGAAGTCATATAACCTAACACGGACTCGCTCGAGGTCTCTAATCACATCAAACAATGACGAAATGATGAATCACACCATTAATCAAACTTATGAACTTTCAAATCTTCAACTTCTATACTCGTGCTGAAACCTATCAATTAAACCCGAAAAGACGCCAAATTTTGTAGACAAGTCCCATTTCCGGAGCTTACATAAAAAGTCAAATTTTAAAAACGAAGTTGTTGACATTATCCAAAACTTATTCTGGAGCCGCTTACATAAAAAGTCAAATTGCGGTCAAATTCTACCGCTTAAGCTTCCAAAACTAAAATCCTTCTCCCAATTCGACTCAGGATCATCTGCTAACTGAATCCAACCATGCACGCAGGTAGATATACACAATGTCAAGTTGTTCGAGACTGTACGCCACCGAACGGAGCTTAAATTCTCGACTGGTCGCGTCGCTACAATGTTGTATTCTACTTATCTCATGACAGCCTTCTGGCTCAGTTATCTATGATAGTATGACATTAAAAGATATGTTATGTTGGTACTCGGTTGAGTAAGGTACTGGGTGCCCGTCGCGGCCCATCGATTTGGGTCGTGACAAAAGTGGTATCAGAGAAATTCTGTCCTAGGGAGTCTACAAGCCATGTCTAGTAGTGTCTTGTTTATGAGTGTGTCGTGCACCACACTTATAAGAAGGAGGCTACAGGGCATTTAGGACTGTCATTCTTTCTTCTTACTCTGGATCGTGTGGTAGAGCTCAGTTGTAAGGACTCAATTTCCTAAACTCTATCTTATTCGTAATACAATGATGCCCACATCCAGAAAGACGGTTGGTAAGAAATATAGTTATCAAAGAGTTGAGTTAGAGCAACTCAATTTTTACATCATTCTTATGATGGCCAAATATGAGGTATTCAACAGATCATGTGTATACTAAGACGTGTAAGCCTCTTGATAAGGAACCTAAAGGCAAGAATATTTATCCACCTTTATGGTGAAAGACAATGAGAGATTCAAAAGATAAATAGAAGTTCCAGAAGTAAAAAAAGCAAGATGAATAAGGGTACGAGACACCCAGTTAATGAAGGTTAACAGTATTCAGGAAAAGTAATACAAGCTTTTTGAGTTACCTTCAACAACAACAAAGGTATGTACAATTGGCCACACCCATCTCATTTATGTCCTATGGGGGCTAACAGGTGTAGTATAAGAGAAGGACAGATATCTGGACCCGGCTAGGGTTAGAGTGACCTAGAATGGTAGATGTATTGTTTGTGTTAGTTGACAATTTCGAAGGATAGTGCAAACATGGTAATGGATCTCCTTGTGAGACCCCTCGTTGGTGCACCTTAAAATAATACATCTAGATATAAGTACTACAAAGGTAAGCACTGGAAGCCTGAAAGGGATAAATATTACCATAGTGTGACTCCCATCTTGGTAGAAATAGAATGTTAGGCAATTCGAGGAGCCAGGTGATGCGTGGCTAGAATTCATAGTTTTAAGCATTTTATACCTTACATTTTATGTGCTTTTGTGATTAAAATACACGTTATATGTACATAATGGAGTCTATTTCATGTGTAGGTGAATTGGAGATGGAAGCCGAGCTAAATTGGTGTATAAACATCGATAATATGCTCAAGAGTCGAAAAGGAGTGACCCGAGCAATACCCGAGCGTTTGGCCCCTAAAGCCAGGGTGACCCTGACGTTAGCCAGGCGTTAGACCCCTAATGCCAGGCCTGCCCTGGCGTTAAGGGGGCGTTTGGGGCTTAACGCAGGGGTACCCGATCCAGTCAACTCCGAGTTTTAAAGGGTTTTAAGTGTTTCCCGCTTAGACTAGAAGTCTCCTACACGTTTAGGGTTTATCCCAAACGTATAAATAGACCGAATAACACAACTTTGGAGGGGGGATGCCATTTTATGAGAGAATATACACACAAGATCATTGAAAAAGCAAAGAATTATCAGTTTTCTTAATCTTAATCTAGTATTTTCCATTGATGCAAAGACTTATGCAATTGTTTAATTCTAGTATGAGTGGCTAAACATCCATTGTTCTGGGGTTGTGGTTTAGCCATGAATACTTTTATTCGATATTAACTTAACCTTAATTTTAATTCGCTCAATATATGGTTGTTTCTTCAATTCTGCGTTTAATTGCTTAATTGTTTTGCCAGCAATTAGGTTCTATATACCATCTATGTTATGGTTGGGAAAGCCGTATATAGATTAGAGAAGAATTGAAGAGAGCACGATCTTAACCCTTCAGGGGAGCGAATTTTTGGTTAGGATAGGAACATACCTAGTCACCGTGCTTAATTAAACATCGCAATCTTAGTGCGTTCTAATAGATTAATTTCACAGGAATATAGGCGTTAATCTATTGAGAATAGGCGAGTAGTACTTCAGGAGAAGGCTACCAGAGCAATTATCGATTAATTAGCAACCATGAGTGAATTATATTAAAGGGATAGTTAATTAGAATGCAATATGAATGGTGAACTGACCAACCCTGGAATATATGTCTATATTGAATACACAACATTATTCTTGTTACTTGATAATTAGTTCATATAATCATAGTATAAATTAGTTATATTCATGGATTTTATTTTTGCTCGATTAAATAGTAATTAGAGTGATTCAATAAGTAGTTTAAGCAAGTCCCTGTGGGTTTGACATTCGATTTAATATTATATTATTTGCTACGACCACGTATACTTACGTGTGCGGTTTGGGACCAACAAGTTTTTGGCGCCGTTGCCGGGGACTTGAATATAGACTACTTCTTAGTTACTTGATTTAATTGTTTATTTCATTGAGTCTAAAGTCACGTGATTTTTTCTCTAATCTCAGGAACTTCGAGTGAATGCGTAGGGTCAGAAGCCAGGATAGACTTGACGGCTTTGACCCCGAACCTGAGAGATCATTTCACAGGAGATTGCGAGAAGCAAGAGTTACAGACAATCTTCAAGACTTCATCCGATTTCCTATGAACTTGGTAGAGGAACAACACATGGGGGTTACGGAGGTGGCAATGCCAAGCATTGCTAATGTCACCTCCAGCATCGTTAAGCCCAGAATCACTGGACACTTTGAGCTGAAACAGAGCATGATCCAACTACTTCATGCAAACAGGCAATTTTTGGGTCTTCCACACGAGGATCCACAGCAGCACATTTTGAAATTCCTGGAGATTAGTGATACTTATATCACTAATGGGGTCACGCCAGATTATGTGAGGCTCCCGCTTTTCCGATTCTCTATATTGGGCAAAGCGAAGCGATGGCTGAAGGCAGAAAATTTCTTGCAAGGTTCTCCCGTAAGGAAAGACCACAAAGATCAGGAGTGAGATAGTATCATTTAGGCATAAAACAGGTGAATCGTTATATTAAGCATGGGAAAGGTTCAAGGGGCTACTCAGAGACAGTCCTCATCACAATCAGACAAACAAGGTGTTAGTACACACTTTCATTGAGGGGCTCCATCTGCAAACCAAAATTATGGTAGATGCAGCAGCTGGAGGTCAGGTGTTGGAGAAGAATTATGATGAAATATTTGCATTACTGAATAAATTCTCCAAAAGCAATCCAGACTGGCAAGGTGAGATGGGGAGAAATATGGTTCAGAAATCACCAGGGGTTCTTNTTTAACCAGTGCAACAGACCCAACCAGTGCAACAAATTCAGGTATTTTGTGAAGTCTGTGGAGAGGGTCATTCAAGTGAGTTATGCCTAGTTCATCCACAGTCTGTCTGCTTTGTGGGTAACGCTAATAGGGGAAAAGCAAATCAATATGGAAATACCTATAACCCCAACTGGAGAAACCACCCAAACTTCTCTTGGGGTGGAAATTAGAGCAATCAGCATAATTACAAGCATGCAGCACCTCAACAGCAGTACAAACCACCTCAGGCTGAACCGTCAGCAAGCATTGATGATATTATGAAGAGAATCATGAATGAACAACTTTCTTTCAATCAGAAAATAATGGCTGAACACCAAGCCCAGACTTTAGCAATGAGAAACATAGAACATCAAGTGGGGCAACTCGCCAGTTCTCAAAATACCCGACCAACGGGGACTCTACCAAGTGACACTGAAGCTAATCCTAAAGCACCTGTTAATGATATATAATTGAGAAATGGGAAACAATTGGATACAGTCCAGCCCAGTCAGAGAAAGCAGGTAAATTTTGATGAGACACCAACCACTATTGAACCAACTTCAGACAATCCGAAAGAATCAGATAAGCCAGCAAAGGAGGCTATCACTGAGCAACTTCCACCATTTGTTGCAAGGCCACCCCCTCCATTCCCTCAAAGGTTGCAAAAGGTGAAAAATAACGCAGTATAGAAAAAGTTCCTTGATTTCTTGAAGCATGTACAAATTAATATTCCACTGGTAGACATTCTGCAGGAGGTACCAAAATATGCTAAGTATATCAAGGACATTGTGGAAAATAAACGAAGGCTGACTGAGTTCCAAACAGTGGAACTCACTGAAGAAGTTAGCTCAAGAATTCAAAGCAAGCTACCTCATAAATTAAAAGATCCGGGTAGCTTTACTATCCAAATCTCAATTGGTAAGCATGCAGTCGGGCGAGCTCTGTGCGATCTTGGGGAAAGTATTAATTTGATGCCACTATCTGTGTTCAAGCAGTTGGGATTGGGTGAACCACGCCCAACAACTATGATTTTACAATTGGCTGACCGCTCCCTAGCCCATCCCAAGGGAGTAATTGAAGATGTGCTGGTTCAGGTGGGATCATTCATATTCCCAGCTGATTTCATTATGTTGGACTATGAGCCTGATTTGGAAGTCCCATTTAATTTAGGGCGGCCATTCCTAGCTACAGGCCGAGCTATTATCGATGTGTGTGAAGGGAAGATGACAATGCGCGTTGGTGATCGAGTGGAGGTGTTTAATGTTTATAAGGCACTCAAGTTACCTGTCCACTATGAAGAACTATCCATGATTTCTGTAGTGGAAAGCAAATCGGAGTCCATGGTTCCCTACATGAATCCTATTGAACCTCTTGAGCGGGTGTTGGTTGGGAATGCAGAAGACTGTGAGGATAAAACAAGGGAAGATATTGAGAAAATTCTTGAGGTGTCCCGCAGTTACCTCCACAGGCTAGGAAAATTTGAAGAGTTGGATAAGCCTGTTACTCTAACCCTTCCTAGACCATCTATTGAAGAGGTTCCAAAGCTGGAACTCAAACCTCTTCCAGCACATTTACGCTATGCCTATTTTGGGAACTCTGAAACATTGCCCGTGATCATCTCATCCAGCCTGACCAGTACACAAAAATAGAAATTGCTTAGGGTACTTCACGAGCACAATAAGGCGATTGGGTGGACCATCGTAGATATTAAAGGTATCAGTCCATCGTTTTGCATGCATAAAATATTTTTGGAAGACAAAATTTGCCTGAGTGTTGAGCAGCAAAGGAGGCTGAATCCCATTATGAAAGAAGTAGTGAAGAAAGAAGTCATAAAATTGCTGGATGCAGGCATCATCTTTCCTATTTCTGATAGCAATTGGGTGAGCCCACTTTAATGTGTACCCAAAAAGGGAGGAATGACCGTAATTGAGAATGAGAAAAATGAGCTAATTCCTACCCGCACTATCACGGGTTGGAGAGTTTGCATAGATTATCGAAGGCTCAACAAAGCAACCCGCAAGGATGAGTTTCCACTCCGATTCATTGATCAAATGCTGGACAGGCTAGCAAGGCATGAATATTATTCCTTTCTGGATGGGTATTCAGGTTACAATCAAATTGTCATATGCCCAGAGGATCAGGAGAAGACCACCTTTACTTGCCCTTATNGAGAAACGAATCTGCTGTTAAATTGGGAGAAGTGTCACTTCATGGTGCAGGAAGGCATTCTCTTGGGTCATAGAATATCTAAAAGTGGCATCGAAGTTGATAAGGCAAAAGTGGAGGCAGTTGAGAAACTACCTCCACCAATTTCAGTAAAAGGCGTCCGGAGTTTCTTAGGACACGCAGGATTTTATAGACGCTTTATTAAAGATTTCTCTAAAATTGTTACCCTATTGTGCAAGTTGCTGGAAAAAGATATCAAGTTCAATTTTGATGCACCCTGCCTGAAGGCATTTGAGGAGCTCAAGAAGAAATTGGTAACTGCCCCCATAATTGTTGCACCTGATTGGTCACTACCATTTGAACTTATGTGTGATGCAAGTGACCATGCAATTGGGGCAGTGCTAGGCCAAGGGAAAGACGAGGTGATTTATTCAATCTACTATGCGAGTAAGACCCTCGATGATGCACAACAAAATTACACCACCACTGAAAAGGACCTATTAGCTGTGGTGTGGGCCTTTGAAAAATTCTGGGCATACTTGGTGGGCACAAAAGTTATTGTCCACATAGATCATGCGGCAATCAGGTATTTATTTACAAAGAAGGAGTCTAAAGCTAGATTGATGTGCTGGGTTTTATTGTTGCAGGAATATGATGTGGAAATAGGAGACCGAAAGGGCACTGATAATCAAGTAGCTGACCACCTGTCAAGGCTGGAAAATAATGATCATGTTGAGGAGGGTGGAGATATTAAAGAAGTCTTTCTTGATGAGCAACTTTTTGCGATAATCCAAGACCCTCCTCCGTGGTATGCTGATTATTTTAACTATTTCGTAAGTGGGGTACTTCCCCCGGAAATAAAATCTGAAGCAAGGAAAAGGTTCTTACGCGATGTGAAATTTTACTACTGGGATAAGACCTACCTGTACAAATAATGTGGTGATCAGTTAATGAGGAAATGTATTCCTGATGTAGAAGTGGAACTGGTGTTGTACGATTATCATGCATCACCTTATGGAGGTCATCATGGTGGTGATCGAACGACAGAAAAAGTGCTACAATCTGGGTTATTTTTGCCAACACTATTCAAAGATGCCCATGCATTTGTTAAAAAGTGTGACCAATGCCAGAGAACAGGAACGATAACAAGGAAATATGAGATGCCTTTGAATAATATCTTGGAGGTAGAGATTTCTGATGTATGGGGGATAGATTTTATGGGTCCATTCCCATCATCCAGGGGATATGAATACATTTTTTTAGTAGTTGACTACGTGTCGAAATGGGTAGAGGCAATTGCATTGCCGACAAATCATGCCGTGGTTGTCGCTGCGTTTGTGAAGAAGAATATATTCTCCAGATTTGGTACTCCACGAGCCTTGATTAGTGATGAAGGAACCCTTTTTTGCAATCGGTTGTTGAATAACCTTTTAGCAAAATATGGGGTCCAGCATCGAGTTGAAACAACATATCACCCTCAAACAAGTGGACAAGCAGAGGTATCCAATAGCGAAATCAAGCAAACACTAGAGAAAACAATGAGTGTGAACAGGAAAGATTGGGCTGCTAAGTTAGATGATGTTTTATGGGCATACAGAACAGCATACAAGACACCAATTGGGGCATCACCGTACAAGCTGGTCTATAGGAAGGCAGGTCACCTGCCCGTAGAGCTTGAATACAAGGCGTATTGGGCCATCAAGAAGTTAAACATGAACCTTGAAGCCCTGGGTGAGAAAAGAATGTTGCAGCTGGATAAATTGGATGAGTTCAAATTGCCCTCATACGAAAATGCCAAACTTTACAAAGAAAAGACCAAGAGATGGCATGAAAAACATATACATCCGCGTCATTTTGAGTCGGGCCAACAGGTACTATTATTCAATTCTAGGCTTAGACTGTTTCCTGGAAAGCTGAAATCGAGATGGTCAGGTCCATTTGAAAAAGTGAGAGTCACTCCATATGGTGCACTTGAATTGCGAGCTATACATAGTGAAAGAACATTTTTAGTGAATGGGCATAGAGTCAAACATTATTGGGGTGGTACCATAAATCGTGAGAAGACAAAAGTCGTGCTCGCTGATGATTGAGGCGAGGTTCTGCGTCGTGCCGCGGCGTTAAATCAGGCGCTTCATAGGAGGAAACCTATTGACTTGTTGTAATCGTCGTGCCACGACATTAACTAAGGCGCTTACTGTGAGGCAACCCAATACTTAGTTAAATCTTAACATAGCTTGAAGAATTTCATATAATTATAGGTACTAACGAGCTTGCGAGTGCATTCAAATAAAAGGAGCAGTGTTCGTGCATGACGGAAGGTGAGACGAAGGCCATGGGGTACCTGGCGTTTCAGCCCTAACGCCTGGCTAACGCCAGGGTAGGCTGGGCGTTTCAGCTCTAACGCCTGGCTAACGCCAGGGTAGGCTGCGCGTTTGGGATCCAACGCCTGGCTAATGCTAGAGGGTCCGACATTTAAGACTAAAATGCACGCCCAACGCCAGGTAAGTATCTTCTTCTAATTTTTTTCATCTCCCATCTCCCTCTCAAACAAGAGTTTGCTCCTAAGAACACAAAAGACTTACACAAACAACGAATTGCTCTCACACTCACACTAAAACACATAGAGTACACCTACATCAACTCTACACCCACAGCACACACATAAATACATCTGCACACCCACAACACACACAAGTCTGCACAGGTTCAATTTCGAGGCTCACCTCATCAAATTAACACTCATCAATCGTTGAAGGTGTGATTTTATCCCTATTCTCTGTAAATTCGACTTGGGTGTTAAGTATATATATGGTGTAACCATGATTCATGGTGGTTCCTTATGGGTTTATGAATTTCATGGTCATATGGTATGATGTTTTGCATCCAATTCTCCGAAACGCTCTAGGAATGGGCTGCATTTGCTAAACTAAGTGGTATTATGGAACCCCACCCAGATGTGGGTACATGAGGAAATCCCTCAATTCCATAAGAGCTCTCATGGCATTGTTCACGCCAAGTGCTCGATATAATGCCTCAATAAAAATACATATCCCATTTGGAGCCCGAGTCTACGGGAAACATCCCACTAGTATCGTGCGTTGTCACTTCCATGAAATGTTAAGTGTGATGTGGCTTATGAGAAATCCTTTGGGTCAATTATTCATTAACGTACCAAGGTGAAGTCTGAGTAACCTTTGGAAAGCTTTTGTGCACACTTTGCGACACCCACTAACTACTGATCATATGTGAAGGAAAAACAATGCTACCTAGAAGATCCACTGGCAAGGGGAAGGCAACATCGTCGGCCCCAGCTAAAAGCAAAGCAAAACCCCCACAACCCCAAAAGAAAGAAAACGGGGGATGCTACTTCCAGTATGACTGGTGAGGAAGGAGTAGTTGTTGTCGCTGCTATGAGACAGCGACCCACTGGTGAAAGGGAATATGGTCTCAACAGCATACCAGTTCAATCCAGGAAATGGTATGCACGCTGCAATCCCAAGCATGTTCACCCTGAAGGGGCCATTAAGTAAGGGAGTCTAAGATCAAAATTCCCAGCGATTTGGTGGAGCATCCATGAGTTGGGGCTGGGATATGTGTTTAGACACAATGGTGACATCAACCTCAACTTAGTCCGAGAATTCTATGCAGGGTTTGACCCTAAGGAAAAGAACGGATTGGTGCCAATTCGTGGGCACTTGGTAGGTTTTTCGGCCAAGGCCATTTGTGACTTCCTAGGTGCACCATATGTTCCGGTGGAACCTCTAGAGCAATTTATCCGCCAGCCTAATTATAGAGAGGTGAGGCACACACTTTGTGGGGTTGCTTCCACAACTGCTTGGATTCGGGATAGAGCCACAAATCGCCATAAAAGATTTCCAAAGAAGAAAATGAAGGCTGCGACCCAGGTGTGGCTTACAGTGATTAATGCACGGATACTACCATGCAACCATGACACCTTAATCAGCCGAGAGAGGATTTGTGTGCTCTATTTCCTCATGACGGGGCAGAGGGTAAATATGGGTCAGCTGATGCGCTATCAAATAGGGTTGGTGCATTCGAGCAACAAAATTGATCAAATACCATTCCTAAATTTCATAACTCAGTTCCTGCTAAATGAGAATGTGGCGGTTGAGCCCAACTTTGACCATACCATTGATCAATTCCAACGAGAGATTGACATCTTTGGCCTAAGACTGAAGGAAGAGCCCTCCCTGACCAATGCAGAGTGCAATGTGCGGGATGACAGCTTCATGGCCCATTTTTATGGGATGAGGGATCTGCAGTTGCCAATAGGAGGTCGGCTAGCTTCAGTTTATGAGAGAGTTGAATTGGATCATAGGTACCCGCTAAATGCTCATGCACTGCAAATGATTGGAGCGGGTGAGGGATACAGGCTCCCTAATGATGAGGATATCAACACTCCTGGCGACTCTGATGCAGAGCCAATGCGCTCGGATGAGGAAGATGATGATGAAGATGAGCATGAGGAGGAGTGGAGAGTGTGAGATGACGATGACACTGAATGACCAGGGAGTTTTTGTACCTTGCTTCTTTTACTGCTTTTGTCTCTATATAATGCACTGGGGACAGTGCATGGGTTAAGTGTGGGGTGTGTATGTTGTTGTATTATGTTGTACTTACGATTGTGAAATGTATATGGGTTTGTATTGTAGTTTTGTATTCATGATAGTAAATGATTTTCTTTGTATTTAGTTTTTTTGTAGTTGTTTTAAATATATAAAAAAAATAAAAATAAAATAATAAAAAAAATTAAAAATTATTTTTGGACTTTTCCTGACGATGGACCTCTTAGACAACTCTCTTGAAGGAAGTAAGTCTAAAGAAAATACCAAAAAGATTGTTTTCTTTTAGGTAGTGTAGTAATTCCCCCTTGGTGTTTCTTTGGATCACGGTTCTTTTCCAAGGGTGTAACTTGAACCGGGTAATTTAAATTAAGTTTATTTTTGTTTTTAGAGAAGTTAGGAAGAAACTGAGTGAATTAGAGATACCCCATGACATGTTTGATGCCGGTATATTAGGTTATGACATACATTCTGCTTTACCTTATATTTGGTTTGACATGTGATGCCTGAGTAAAAAAAAAAATAGCCTATCTTGTGATGCCTTAGCTCAGTTGTTTGACTTGTATGCTACATAACGTAATATTGCTTGATTATCTCAATTTTGTGTGCTTGCTTGACTTGAGAGTTGAATAAAACGGTTGTGATTGAGTCATGTGCAATGTGTGAGTGAGGTTTAGTGATTGTTTATGATATCCTTTGTAGTCTGAACTTGCCCCGTGTGTTAATCGAAGCAAAATTGTAGGTTATGCTAGTCTAGGAGATGACGTAGGCATTTTCTTGCTTGATTATGGATGTGCTTTTCACATAAGAATTACAATTTCCATTGCTAGCCCCTTTGAGCTGTTTGACCTTTTCTTTGGTACCCACATTACAAGCCATATCCCTATTTTGTTCTTAATTTGAGATTTTTTCACCTTTTCCTCGTAAGGTATTTAGTCGCTAAAAGAAGTAAGGTGAGATACTGGGGATTAAATTTTGAGTGGAGCCATGGAAAGACTTGTTAGTGCACTAAAAAAATTGTATTCAAGAATCACTAGCCATTGAATCTTCATGTATGGAGTGTGTGTAGGAAAGAAGAAGAAAAAAACTAATAAAAAAAGAAAAAAGATATGTACAAAAAGATACACACCTCCAAATTTTATTAGTTGTGCTAGTGAGAATATAGAAGTGCTTAATTGAAAAAGGGCTATGTTGAATATGAATTGTGGCAAGGGAATTGGTTGAGAAGAATGTGTGTTGATTTGTGAAAGTAGTGTATTAAAGTGCTTAGGAGGGTTAGCCACTATTCCTAAATATACCCTACTAGTCCCTTAGCCTACATTACAACCTTCAAAGTCCTAATTGATCCTAGATTTGGATAATTTTAATTAGTGGAGATCTACACTACGGGCAAGCTTATGGTACGTCCATAAATAATGTTCAAAAGTATATTTGAATGTGTGGACTAGATATATTCATTCTCTTGTTGTTGGTGAGGGCACATGATCTCATGAACGATTGGTACTATTGTAATTTTCTTGTTGGGTAGGTGCGTGAATTGAGAGGGCTTAGTAGTTGCAAGNCTGCAATTAGGTTGTTGGTATCATTGATTGAATTTTTATACTTAGGCATGTTTAAAGAAGGGAAAGAATGTGAAATTTTGTATGTTCATACTTGATTGTCGGTATCGATCATAGTTAAGGGGTAATGTGTGTGATTGAAAATGTAAAATACTCCTTGTTAATGAATTATGTACGTGTTGAAGGATATTGCTCGAGGACGAGCAAGAGTCTAAGTGTGGGGTGTTGATGCGTTGCTAGAATTCATAGTTTTAAGCATTTTATACCTTACATTTTATGTGCTTTTGTGATAAAAATACACGTTATATGGACATAATGGAGTCTATTTCATGTGTAGGTGAATTGGAGATGGAAGCCGAGTTAAATGGGTGCATAAACATCGAAAATATGCTCAAGAGTCGAAAAGGAGTGACCCGGGAAATACTCGGGCGTTTGGCCCCTAAAGCCAGGGTGACCCTGGCATTAGCCAGGCGTTAGACCCCTAACGCCAGGCCTGCCCTGGCGTTAAGGGGGCATTTGGGGCTTAACGCCTGGGTACCTGGTCCAGTCAACTCTGAGTTTTAAAGGTTTTTAAGTGTTTCCCGATTAGAATAGAAGTCTCCTACACATTTAGGGTTTATCCCAGACGTATAAATAGACTGAATAACACAACTTTGGGGGGGATGCCATTTTTGGAGAGAATATACACATAAGATCATTGAAAAAGCAAAGGATTATCAGTTTTCTTAATCTTAATCTATTATTTTCCATTGATGCAAATACTTATGCAATTGCTTAATTCTAGTATGAGGGGCTAAACACCCATTGTTCTGGGGTTGTGGTTTAGCCATGAATATTGTTATTCGATATTAACTTAACCTTAATTTTAATTCGCTCAATATATGATTGTTTCTTCAATTCTGCGTTTAATTGATTTAATTGTTTGGCCAGCAATTAGGTTCTATATACTATCTATATTGTACTTGGGAATGCCGTATAAATATTAGAGAAGAATTGAAGAGGGCACGATCTTAACCCTTCAGGGGAGCGGATTTGTGGTTAGGATAGGAATATACCTAGCCACCGTGCTTAATTAAACATCGAAATCTTAGTGCGTTATAATAGATTAATTTCATAGGAATATAGGCGTTAATTTTTTTGAGAATAGGCGAGTAGTACTTCGGGAGAAGGCTACGAGAGCAATTACCGATTAATTAGCAACCATGAGTGAATTATATGAAAGGGAGAGTTAATTAGAATGCAATATGAATGGTGAACTGATCACAACCCTGGAATATTTGTCTCTATTGAATACACAACAATATTCTTGTTACTTGATAATTAGTTCATATAATCATAGTATAAATCAGTTATATTCTTGGATTTTATTTTGGCTCGATTAAATAGCAATTAGAGTGATTCAATAAGTAGTTTAAGCAAGTCCTTGTGGGTTCGACATTCGATTTAACATTATATTACTTGCTACGACCATGTATACTTACGTGTGCGGTTTGGGACCAACACCAATGGATAGAGAAAGAGGGGCTAAAAGAAAAAGAATGTTTTGTTCGAGTTTTTAGAATAAAGTGATAGATAGAAATGTTAGCAAGAAAATAAGAAGAGAGTTAATGATGCAGTATGAGTAAAATGTGGTACATGGATGACATTAGTAGATCAAAAAATGATAGTATTACAGAATCTATAGTCAAATGAAGGAAAAGACGAGAGGTGACAGGCCTTGAGACGACAAAAGAGTACAAGCCATAACGTCACATCCTCATTTTGAGAAATAAGTTTGTGACTCCAACGTGATTACCAGAAGAAAAGTTAGACCCAAAGTAGTAGAAATCAATATGGATTGGTGAACAAGATAAACTAAACATGAATTAGGGATTGAGTGATTTGATAATGGTCATTAAAGAAGACACTTCCTTAAAGGAAGAAATGTGAGCAAATTTAATCATAAGGGACTGTGTGTACCACTTATGCTAAGCATCACCCTCGTGAATAAGGAATTTCATTATCCTTGGTACAGAAGGATTTCCGCAAGGCGAGTAAGGGTCATTGATGATGTGAAAAGAAGCTAAAGATAATGAGGTAAAGCATCTATACGTAGATTGTAGCACCAAATCTTAGTGCTCCCCTAAAGGGGGGAATATGAAGTAATGTGGCATGAAGTCAGTATTAAGTGGTTCTAGTGACTATCGAATGGTAAAGGAAGAATGTGATAAAAATGAAAAAGGAATGAGAAGGGACTTATCTAAATCCTACAGATATGCTATGATTCCAGAATATTGTGCAAGCACGACATCAAGGAGTGGAAGTAAGGGTTCCTGCTCGAGCTGTTATTAATAAATAAGGAGCCAGTGAGAGACGTAAGTTAAGACAAAGGAAAGAACCCAAGAATGATTATGCAAAATATTGAGATGAGAATGGGCCAACGTGTAGTTAGTAACTGATCAGGAAGAGCCTAGTTTTGGCTAAACAGGAGGTTACAGACAAGCCAGCAGATTGTATAAGATAAACATAGTAAAACCCAATACAGTGAATTGAGCCGCGCATTTATGATATCGTGATCATTGAGAAATAATTAGATAGAATTTGGGGTAGTTAAAGGTACCATATGAGTGTTACAGAGATAAAAGAGAGTGCCACTGGGAAGTCAGTCAAAATATCAAGTTTGGAAGCAACCCTACAAGCACAAGGGGGTGGAAGTAAGTAACTACAAATAATTATAGGCAAGGAAGGACATCAAAAGGTCCGTCAAGTATACAATGTAATAAGCTCACATCTTTACAAGAGTTAGAGGATACTCCCTAAATACTATAATGAATGACTAGTTGAAGAAGTATGGAAGAAGACTTCAACCTAAGCTCAGTAAACTAAAGAGGAAATGGTTGTGTAACAACAATCTCACTACAAAATTGCATGCACTCAAAAAGAAAGTGGCACCTACCATAGCTAATGAGCGGGGAGTAAAACCAAAAGTAATAATCAAGACCATATGAGTTTGAAAATCAAGCAATTTCTTACATTTGAAGAAAGTTGAAATGGAACGAAAGGAATTATTCGATTATTGATTAGCCGTAAAAGAGTCTGGTAAGAGTTAAAAGGAGGAATTAGGTCCAGGTCATACACAAAAGATTGAATCATTACCAGATTATATCATGGTTTTCCATAGCATCCATGAAAGGCTAAAGTAATAACTAAATTCCATGAGCCACTGATCGGGAAGATAGCTTAAGCCTACATCAAGGCTGATCAGATGGACGAGGAAACTAAAGAGTTACATTAACCATCTGAATTATGAGTCTGATTATTGGCCCCAGACAATTATAGAAATCGTATTAAGAACATTGCATAATCACTCTTAATATTAGAGATACAGGAGAGTACAACAACCATATTCTATAATGACCCCACGATAAAGCTAGTTAGAAGGGTACCAACCTCATAAGAAGTCAGTATGAAGCTCTCACTGGATTGTGTAAGGAGGTGCGAGTATTATAATAGATCTTCAAGTTGTGGATGTGAATTATACCTATGTGGAAGGGAGGTCATGAAAGAGATAAAATATGTGATGTAATATTTTTAGGCCAAGTAAGGTAAAGGTGAACAACGTAAGAGATACTCAAATGCAGAAGGTTGTGAATAGTCCATACTTCGGACAAAAGGCTATAAGTACTGGGATTCTGTATCCAAGAATGATAGCAGCATTGTTAGTGGCATATTTTCCAGCCTATGGGTTCTAG
>ML432599.1:340-20088 GCA_005239525.1 Nicotiana knightiana
CCTGGCCTTAAGAGCCAAACGCCTGGCTAACGCCAGGCTTGTCCCGGGTCGCTCCTTTTCGACTCTTGAGCGTATTTTTCGACGTTTATGCTCTCATTTAGCTCGGCTTCCGTTTCCAATTCACCTACACATTAAATAAACCCCATTAGGCATATACGACGTGTATTTTTATCTTTAAAGCACATAAAATGCAAGGTATATAATGCTTAAAATCATGAATTCTAGCCACGCATCATCTCCTCGGTGGTGAAGATTTAATATCACCCCCTATAAAAGCTAGGGACAAAGAGATGTATCAAATGTTGAAGCGTCAGTTCGACCCCGACTAGCTCGGAAAATTTGGTAAGCATCCATATAAGTTTGTAAGCGTATGGTGCAAGTTGAGCCAGAAAAATGCCATAATAAGGGGCAAATTCTTTCGCCAACGGAAGTATAGGGAGAGTATAGACTACTTAGAAGGGGTAGGCGGTGCAGTACCCAGGACGGTGGATCTGCATAGTGTCCTACCCCGCCGGGACCAATTTGAAGTGTTTGGGAATACCGAATTTAGACCTAAGATCTTCCAATTCCTTCACCGTCATCACTGACAGGAAAGCTCCAGGCGAGAAGGCTCCATCGTCAGCGGTGACATGGGCACCCTTCTCAGAAATAGAGAAAAAGGAATGCTCTACAAAGGAAGTGAGATAAGCTGGTGCTAGGGGAGAAGATAGAGTTTGAAAAGTTCCAGCATTGGAAAATCTTCCCCTATTTATAAGTTTGGGAGGCACTAGAATCAAAGCGGCGTGGGAAAAAATTAACACCAAAATTCGAACCGATAGAGCCAATAAAGAGTCCCACTTGAATCGATGCAATGCATCAGGAAATAGCATCATTATGACGCACGATGCCATGGCGTCACTACTTTCCTTGGCCCAGATGACTCCAACTAACTTCCCAAGAAATTTGGAAAATTCAAAATAAGCGGATCCCAAAAATCCACGTAGTCCTGTCTCCACAACCCCGACCCCTGCCGACTATGAACAACATTATCCGCTCACCGACCTCGTATGTGGGAACGACCTCGATAAGCGGAGGGACTAACTGTATGGGTCAAAATCATGTGTGGTCAAAATATTTCTAGCAAGATTTTATTATGATGCCGCATGTCAAAATGATCTGATTATCAACGAAGGTCGTGGTTGAAGACTTAGCGTGACATGGAAAAAGAGTCGATGAGAACCGTAGTCGAGATGTCAATAAGGGTCGAGGCCAAGGTCGAGTATTGTTGATAGAGATGTAACGACTAGTTTTCAAGATAGGATATTAACAGAGAATATTCTAGTGGATATTCTCTGCACTTGTACTATTAGGGTTTCTTAGGAACATGTCCCATATAAATAAATAAAAAATTATTATAAGGGCATGTGATACTCATTTGTAAAGATCACACTTTGACTGAAAGATTCGTCTCTCTCTCTCTCTTGCTAAGATACAAACACCACGTTTTCACTAAGATTCCTGTCCATACTTTTCTATCAGATCCGAGGATAACTCTAATATTCAAGGATTTGTCTGTCATTCATCATAATCTGGAGGAACATCCACATATTCTATCCTTTATTGCGTGAATCATTCCTTCCATTTACCTAAATGTCATTTATTGCTATTTATTGTTATTGAATGCTACATTATTGCTCTTGCTTTTCAGACATGTTGTTGCCACTGTCCGACTGACCCATATAATATTTATACTTCTTTGAAAACTCCACCTAAGAATATTATTGTTAACTAAGATTAACCCTTGTTCACATAGATTTAGTTATTTGAACCAAGATACACATTTGTTTGGTCAAACACTAAGAGGCGTTGAGGTAATAGAAATTGGCAAATTCTAGGAACCAAGAATGGTACCTATATTTACACACACACACACACATACACACACACACACATCTATATATATATATGTGTGTGTGTGTGTGTATGTGTGTGTGTGTGTGTGTGTACTAACTAGTATGGTATACTCGTGCTATGCATGGGCCCAACATGAGTTTTGGATAGTCTTCCAGAACTTAAGGAACTTTCATTGAGTTAAACGACATACACAAAAAGCATTTTATGTAGCATTTTTATTTTTATGAATTTAAGAGTCCGTACTAGTTTTTTCACATTTTCTATAAGAAAAATATTTTTTAATCTTGAATATATTGTTCATCATTTATAAAATGTACAAACTTCACAAATGATTTCTTTTAATCTACAATACTCATCAATCTGATAGAAAGAACGTAGAAACAATAATCATATTTTATAACTGTTTGCCTCGAAAATAGGAGTAACAATTAAATTTGATTTGTGGTTTTAAAGATATGTGATCTAGTCCAACTCTACCTGGGTGAACATAATTCGTACCAAACTCAACTTCCTTTATTTTATTACTTTCCTTGCTGAATTTGACTTCAATCAACTCATCAGTTTGCCACTTTTTCGCATTTGGAGATAATCTCTTGGTTTATTGATATTTCATATTCACAAACATCTCCTAAGCATATACCGTTAATGTGCCAGCTAGTTAGTTCAAGATGTGTTCTCTGATAGACCTGGTTCAACTGGTCAGCCATTTTTCAAACTTCAAAACTATGCAGTGCCATGGGTCAATAGTAAGGAATTTTATTGGTACAACTGTATAACAGCCTAGTACGGATTTGTACTAATTCGTACAAATCTCCCGGGATTTACGCCATGATATTTGGGGACGTGGCGAGAATCTTGTCCTTTCCGTAACTAACTCACAACGACACTATTCGGCATCGACCGTGCCTTGATTCGATGCTCATCGAGCATCAGGGCCCTCGAGCCTCTTATTCCACCTTCGAGCTCGACATCGGCCTCTTGCAGGCTTCTACCCTCGAAGTAACTTCTCGAGCCTACAAAATCGGGGCATGATATTTTGAAAGGATAAGAAACGATTTTGATTCTCGACCCTTCGATGCCCCAACCATGATGTCAGTCTCGTGATGTCATCAATTAGTGTGACTAAAAGCCGTGAAGGTTCACGTCTGCCCAGTTTTTGAAAGGCCACTAATGAAAGGCGGCTATTGGTCAATCGTTTAGCTTCCTTAATACACACGGAGATTCCTATAAATAATTCAACCCATCTCTTTGCAAACTTTACTTTCCACAACACTCTAAATTCCCCATTCTCTCTGCGTTTATCCTTTTCTTGTGCCCATTTCATCACCAATTTTATTTTCTTCTTCTGAATTCTTCAACAACAACAATGTCCAAAACTTCTAACATAGTTCCACAGAAAGAAAAAAACTTTTCATCATCACGCCAATCTAAGAGCAAACCGGTGGTACCACCTCGTATTGCAGAGTGTACTCTCGGGCTATGCGAAATATCTTCCGACTTTAAAATCGACAGGTCTGCTTCGATCCCAGGTCGATGTGAACCTATGTCCCGATATATCAGTTTGATAACTAGCGCTGAACTCGACCAGGTGAAGACGGACTGTAATTAGGGAAATAAAGACGTGGAGATACCTTCCTCCGAAGAGGATATTACGACTTACAAAACAGGGTACCTGAGTGTGTATACTAACCCGTTTACCTTAGGTCCCGTAGACCCTTCTCTTCCCCTCTTAGATTCACTGATTCTTGATTTTTGCCAACAGTATCAAGTGATGCTTGGCCAAATTTATCCTTCCTTCTAGCGAATCATTCACTTGATAAGGTACTTCTCGAGTAAGGTCGAGAGGATGCCTTTTACCCTCGACCATCTAATCAGGCTATACAGCCTTCGTCTCTATCGATGTGGCCTGATATAGCTACAACGCCGATCCTCGAAGTCTTTCTTCTCTAGCATCGATGAAGACATTGACCGAGGGTGGATGAGCCGCTTTGTCCGAATCAGAACCTCCGACCTGATTCCTGCTGAAAAGATGACATTCCCCGAGGAATGGAATATGAAACGTAAGTATAGGCTTATCTAGGGCGTTTTATCACTTTGATATTCCTGCTTTTCTCTCGAACTAATCCCCTTATAAGGATACAGATGCCGCTTGGTTTCCTAATGCGGTTGCGGACCTCCCGGGCTGGGTTCGGAAACTGGCCTCCACTTCCTCATACACCGAGCGCAACTGACATGATTTGTCCTAAGGCCGATGGGAGGCCAAAAACCACAGTGCATTTTCATTATTTGCATATCTGAATTTCTTAGCAAAATACTTATTTTTGCTTTTATACAGGCTTCGAAGATGTTGTTTCAATGAGGCCGCCCCCACCAGGTGAGGAAGAAGCCCCAAAATCGGCCAAGGACAAGAAAAGGAAGAAAGGGTCGCCGGCGAACTCCCCAAAGCCAAAGAAAATTTCGAAAGCCTACGACCGATACTGTGGCCTTATCTCAGGAGACCGTCGAACGTCTTTATGACGAGGAGAGAGACGGCGCAGGGGGTGAAGATGAAGACTGTCCGTTAATAACTCGAAAAAGAGAAAGCAATGATGCTTCGAAGGCCACCGAATAGAAGTCCACTGATACGGTTCGACCTAAGGCCGAGGGGATCTCTGAGGGGAGCTCGAGCAGAGTCCCCGAGCTGGCAAGTGACAAGAGTGTGCCTCGTCCCGGAGGGCATTTGACTGAAGAACTCGGAGAGCCCAATCCTGAGGTTCTTCGAAGGTGAGAGAATTCACCAATTGAATTATTCAGGGTAATCGATGTGGGCGATTCTCCGCCAGGCCTGGTATTCTATGAGGGGAAAATACGGGGAGAATGAAATTTTTCGGGGGATACCTTACCAGAATCGAAGAAAGCCCTGACCTTGATGCCTCGTTCATCTTTGAGGAGGCCGAGAAGCTTTGCAAGCAGGTAAGCATTGCCTTAGTAATTATGTTTGGAGTTCGATTTTTTTGTCTTTATGACTCCCTTCCTTTGTGATAAGGTTGTGATACTCTTCAATCAATTTTTTTACAAGTCTCGCGCTGAGCCCGTTGTGAAGCTGAGCTTAAGAAGCTCATGTTAGAGATGGACGACCTCAAGGCTCTCTACGCTAAAAGAGAGGGGGAAATCAGCGTCCTTTGAGTTGATTCGGAGAAGGCTTCCCAGGAGCGGGTCGAGCTCGTCGAGCAGGTAATATAGCTTTTATGGGCCTAACTTGTGTTTACTTGTTTTGGTGTCTAATGCTTTAATTTTGTAGTTCCAGCAGAAGGCCGACCTTGTGGAGCAACTTCGAGAGGAGCTCAAAACCAATGAGGCCGAAACCCTCGGGTGGAGACAATATATGGAATGTCTCACCTCGGAAAAGGACACTCTTCGGGAAAATTTGTCCTCAGTCGAGAACCAGCTTCAAAGTGCAAAAGAGGAGAGCCGCAAATTTGAGGAGCTTCAAACTAAAGCGACCGTCGACCTTGCTAAAGCCAAGGCCGAGGTTGAGCCACTCGTGTCCTCATATCGAGTTGATGCTGCTGCTATTAACGCTCAAGCACAGTAGATCTCTTCCGCAGTCGAGCTAAAGCTGATGTGTTCTATCAATCATACTAGGCTGGAATCCCGAAGACAGACCCTCGAGGAGGTGCATGCTAAAGGTTTTGACCTTTTTGCCGAAATCGAGAAGGTAAAGGCTTTGGAAGAAGAGGCAGTTACATTGCTCTCCACCGACGAGGATTCTGCATGTGGCTCCTAGAGTGAGAGAGACGAAGATGAAGTCCCACAGGGGGAAGAGGCCCCCGAAGACCAGGCTACCAAAGATGTAGCTCTAGTGGATACTGCATCCGAGCAAGTGACCCCAAAAGTAGATTAGGTTCTTTTGTCTTCTTTCTTTTGTGTAAGGGTCCCATGTGGGAGTTTTGTAAATGTACTTTTGAATACTATTTTGAATACAAAGAACTTTTTGCTTCATCTTCGTTTCGTGTTAAATTATATTTTGTCTCCACTTGTGAAATGAAATTTGGTGTTGTAGGAGATCAGTCCGATTATTGGACTTAGAATATAATTCCCTTAGGTTTTGTATTTGATCAACGATTGATAATAAGTTACATTGTAAGGTTCGATCTTCGAGCTAAGCTGTCAAGTTGGTTTGACGCTAGCTCGGGGTGAAGGGACTTTTGAGTCAGAGCTAACTAAGGTCTCAAGCACGGTGTGCTTCGGCCTTTAAGCTCTTTAACTATTGGCCCTTAGGATCTTTTAGGCTGACCCTTATGCTCTTTTAGGTTGTCCCTTAGGCTCTTTTAGGTTGTCCCTTAGGATCTTTTAGGTTGGGCCAATTCGGCCTCTAAAATGGCTATAATATTTCCCTCTTTTCGGCTAAAGACTTGGTGAAAAATTTGGTATGCCTTAGCATGTGTTTTTTGTATTCGTTGGATTTTTAGGAGGTTCGATAGATTGGAACCTCGTTTTGTAATTCGTGTAACGATAATAGAATACCTCTTGAGGTTTTTTCCGAAGGTTGATATTATCGAAGCCTTTGATTTATTCGAGGGATGGTTTTATTGAAGCCCTTTACCATTTTCTTTTGCTGAGGGTAGCCTGATTTAACCGGTTTTTCGAAGTGTTTGAAGGCCTTTAGTTTTATGGCGGAAGCCGGACGTCTCTGAGCCGCATTAATTCAGATGTAGCCTTTTTATATGACCGTAGTATTTAGTATGGTCGTGGTCTTTAGTATGGTCGTAGCCTTTAGTCCCCGAGTATGATGGGCTTGGCCTTTGTATCGAGGGGATGCCTCTTTGAGGTCTTATGAGTTAGAATATGCCTCTTTGAGGTCTTTTGAGTTTGAGTTTTTGATGACTCGATGTGTTAAATAACGATGGCAGTCCTCGAGTATTCGGGGTGCATTTGCGTTATGGCCCTTGAGCCGTTTCTTGTAGAATTGTAAGTGTGAAACTCGTATAATAGTAGATTTCTTTGAAACACGAAGTATTTTGATATATCAAAAGTTCTTCTTTGAATAATTGATACATGCGTACATGTTTTTGTCGTCGGGGGCTCGACTATTTTACATGGACACGGTTCATTTGACCGTTTATCCCATTACAAAGTTTTCCCATCGAGACCCTCTTTTGGTGTGAATTGCTTTCCTAGAAGGTACAACCTCAGAGGATGATGTCCCCCAGTATTCGAGGTTGATTGAAAAGAAGCCTTGAATAATTGTTGAATTCCCCTTAGGTAGTATATAAATGTTTCCTCGTTAAAAACCTTGCTGGAAAAACCCATTTGGGATAAAACCCGATCTAAGGGAAAAAGAGTGCAACGCATGCTTTAAAACCTAAGGTCTTCGAGTAGAAGAGTGCTTTGATATCTCCAATCGAACACCTGCAAGGAGTTAGACTTAACTATAAATGAAAAAAAGAGAGGAGAAGGTCATACCTTAGCAATAATATCATTTGAGTAGTGATATGTTCCAATTATTTGGTACTTGATCGCCTTTCATTGTGCTAAGTTTGTAGGATCCTTTCCCTACAACTCCGAGGACCCGGTACGGTCCTGCCCAATTGGGGCCTAGTTTCCCTTTGTTTGGATCTCGAGTATTGAGGGTGACATTCCTTATAACTAAGTCCCCGACTCCGAAATGGAGAAGGTTCACCCTTCTATTGTAATACCTCTCGATCCTTTGCTTCTATTTGGACATTCGAACTAGTGTGGCTTCACGTTTTTCATCTAGTAGCTCGAGACAAATGTTCATAGCCTCGTGGTTCAAAGCCTGGATAGTATGCTGAAACCTGACGCTGGGTTCCCCGACCTCGACCGTAACCAATGCTTCGAACCCATACACCAAAGAAAATGGGGTTTCCTCATGCTCGACTTCGATGTTGTTTGATATGCCCGTAGCACCTTGGGCAATACTTCTCTTCATTTCCCTTTAGCATCATTCAACCTCTTCTTCAGGTTTTGAAGGATAGTTTTGTTTGTGGACTCGGCCTAGCCATTTGCACTTGGGTGATAGGGTGTCGATAGAATCTTTTTGATTTTATGCTCCTCGAAGAATTTTGTCACTTTGCTACCGATGAACTGCTTCCCATCGTCACATACTATTTCGGCGGGTATCCTGAAACGGCATGTGATATGGTCCCATATGAAGTCAATGACTTCTTTTTCTCTTATTTTCTCGAAGGCCTGCGCTTATACCCATTTTGAAAAGTAGTCAGTCATAAACAAAATAAATTTAGCTTTACCTGGCACCATTGGTAGGACGCCGACGATGTCCATCCCCCATTTCATGAATGGCCATGGGGATAGGACCGGCTCGTTAGGTCCCAAGAATCCAAAGGATACAAGCTTCTCAAGGCCGAGTCGGAAAGCTCGACTGATGCAGCATAAATCAAAATAAAAAAAAGGGGGTGTCCTAGTCTTTTTTATTTTTACGAAATGCGAGCTGTCTAGGCACAAAGCCAAACAAGTCCAGATTAAGTCAAGTTTTTGCTCCTATAGGAGTTAATCAATAATGGGAAGGCATTCATTTCAATATCTATAAATAGTGACAATTGCTCAGTCTACTTGATTGAATTGATAGATACGAAACCCTCCCCATTCTTTGGATTTTATCAATTAGATAAAAAAAAGAATAAGAATTAAAATTAATTATTTATTGGCATATTCAGGATTCCAAGAGAGACTAGGTCTGGTTTTTCAACCCGATCCATGTATGTAATGGAGTTGTTCACCGGGATAATGGATCATCAGTGCCAACCTTTAAAATTTATCACACCTTCGAATGAACTCCTTAGTATCTTTTTCCATGCTATCGCAGTAATACCCTGCTCTAATAACCTTGTGAATCAAAGATTCAGCACCAGAGTGGTTCCCACAGGTGCCTTCGTGGATTTCTCGTAGTACATAATCGGTGTCCCCCGGTACCAAGCATACTGCCAGTGGTCCGTCGAAGGTTCTTCTATATAATGTTCCATTTTCATCAAGTAAGAACCGATCTGCTATGGCTCGTAAGTCTCTCGATTCTTTTGGGTCCGAGGGGAGCTTCCCGTGCTTCAAGTATTCAACGTGCTTATTCCTCCAATCCCACGTCAAACTTATTGAATTAATTTCCGCATGGCCTTCTTTGATCACCGACCTCCACAGTTGGACGACAGTCCTTGGGATAATATCATCTTCTTCGACCGACGATCCCAAATTTGCAAGTGCATCAGCCTCGCTATTCTGTTCTCGAGGTAGATGGTCCAGTGTCCATTCCTTGAAGCGATGCAATTTCACTTGAAGTTTGTCTAAGTACCTTTGCATCCTATCTTCTCGAACCTCAAAGCTTCTGTTTACTTGGTTTACCACCAAAAGGGAGTCACACTTGGCCTCAATGACCTCTGCTCCTAGGCCCTTGGACAGTTCGAGACCTGCAATCATGGCCTCATACTCGGCCTCATTGTTAGTTAATTTAGAAGCTTTGATAGATTGTCTTATTATATTAACCGTAGGTGGTTTTAAAGCAATACTGAGCCTAGACCCTTTCACATTCGAGGCACCGTCCGTGAAGAGGTTCCATACCCCCGAATATGTACCCATTTTTATCAAGAGTTCCTTTTCTACTTCGGGTACGAGGACAGGAGTAAAGTCAGCCACGAAGTTTGCCAACATTTGGGATTTGATAGTCGTTCAAGATTGATATTCGATATCATACCCTCCAAGTTTGATGGCCCACTTGGCCAATCAGCCCGATAATTCGGGCTTATGAAAGATATTTCAAAGTGGGAATGTAGTCAATACAAATATAGCGTGGCATTAAAAATATGGTTTTAATTTCCTAGATGTGCTTATTAGTGCAAGTGCTAACTTTTCCAAATGCGGGGGGCTTGTGAGATACCATTTTAATTCTTCTAAGGCTCGTTTAGATTCCGGAGTCCATGTGAAGTCGTTCTTCTTTTTGAGTAGGGAAAAGAAATGATGACTCTGATCCGATGATCTCGAGATAAACCGGCCTAGGGCAGCTATCCGTCCGTTTAGTCGTTGTACGGATTTCACATTGTTTACGACGGTGATATCCTCGATAGCTTTGATTTTATCGGGGTTGATCTCGATCCCCATGTTCGACACCATGAAACCTAAGAACTTTCCCGAGCCAACTCCAAAAGCGCATTTCTCGGGGTTAAGTTTCATGTGGTACTTTCTTAAGATGTTGAACGTTGCCTGCAAATGAGTCAAATGGTCCTCTGCGCGCAGGGACTTAACTAGCATGTCATCAATATAAACTTCCATAGATTTGCCTATCTGATGTTCGAACATTTTATTAACTAGGCGTTGGTATGTAGCCCCTGCATTTTTTAGCCCGAAGGGCATTACGTTATAGCAATATGCACCATACTTCGTGATAAACGAAGTCTTTTCCTGGTTCTCCGGGTTCATCCGAATTTGGTTGTACCCGGGTAGGCATCGAGAAAAGTAAGTATCTCGTGGTCGGCCGAGCATCGATCAAATGATCGATGTTGGGAAATGGGAAAGAGTCTTTAGGGCATGCTTTGTTCAAATCTCTGTAG
This sequence comes from Nicotiana knightiana, assembly GCA_005239525.1. Lineage (NCBI taxonomy): Eukaryota > Viridiplantae > Streptophyta > Magnoliopsida > Solanales > Solanaceae > Nicotiana > Nicotiana knightiana. Next base: position 10,789 of record ML432599.1, read on the forward strand.
TCTACACATATTCTAAATGTGTTTCCCTTTTTAGGGACTACTACTGCATTAGCTAGCCACTCGGGATATTTTACTTCCCTAATGGACCCTATGTTAAGAAGTTTGGTTACCTCGTCTTTGATGAATGCGTGCTTTACCTCAAACTGAGGCCTCCTCTTTTGTTTCACCGGTTTAAATCTAGGATCGATGCTTAGTCGATGAGTGGTTATCTCCGGTGGGATCCCTGTCATATCTAAGTGGGACCAAGCAAAGCAATTGAACTTATCAATAAGGAATTGAATGAGTTTTTTCCTGAGTTTGGGGTTTAATCCCATCCTCAGGTATACCTTTCATTATGGCAGATACTCTATTAATATCACCTTCTCGAGTTCCTCTACTGTGGACTTCGTCACATCTGACTCCCCGGGGTCGACGAAAGCCCAAGGGGTAAGAAAATTTTCCTCTTCGTCCTCGACCACATGTTCCTCGGGCTCAACCAAGGATATAGACTGTAATTGCTATTTGGTTACCTGTTTGTCCTTGACGCTCCATTTTTCTGATGTATAAAGCCTCGGTGCTGGTGCCAAGTCATGTACCACAAACATCTCCTTAGCTGCGTGTTGCTCCCCATATACCATTTTCACGCCATCTTTTGTTGGGAACTTAATCATTTGATGAAGGGTTGATGGCACTAACCTCATGCTGTGGATCCACGGCCTTCCAAGCAAAGCATTATACCTCATGTCACCTTCGATGACATGAAACTTTGTGTCTTGTATGGTTCCAACCACGTTTACTGGGAGGATGATTTCCCCCTTCGGTTTTTCACTTGCCATGTTGAAGCCATTCAAGACTCGAGATGCCGGTATGATTTGGTCAAGCAGCCCGAGCTGCTCCACGACCCTCGACCTGATTATATTTACCGAGCTACCTGGATCCACAAGAACACGTTTAACTTGAACTTTGTTTAAAAGAATAGAAATTAACAGTGCATCATTATGCGACTGAGATAAGTCCTCGATATCTTCCTCATTGAATGTGAGGGTGCCCTCGGGCATGTAGTCCCAAGTCCGTTTCTCCCTTGTGATTGATACTTTTGTGTGTTTGAATATGGGTCCCTGTGGGATGTCGACTCCTCCGATGATCATGTGAATAACATGTTGAGGTTCCTCTGGTTTCATTCTTTCTGTTGGAATCTCTTTCTCTGAAATGGTTTTTGGCCATGTCGCTGAGAAATTCTCGAAGATACCCCTCATTGAACAATCAGGCTACCTCCTCTCTTAGTTTCCTACAATCCCCGGTCATGTGCCCATGTGTACTGTGTTACTTGCACATCAAGTTGGGATTCCTCTAAGAAGGATCAGTTTGTATGGGTTTAGGCCATCTGGTATCTCTGATTTTCCCAATGGCTGAGACGATACCCGAGGCATCAACGCTAAAGTTATATTCTGATAGTTAGGGTGCCTCTGCCGGTCCTGAGTGCCAATCGAGCCCGGTCTTACTCATGAGTCCTCTAGAATTCTATTCTTGATCTATCCTTCGATCAGTCCAAGGTATGTTACACCTCGAGCTGTTCATTCGGTCTTCGTTGTACGGCTGATACCTCTCCTTACTCGGTCTTGGTTCACTGTCTACTTCTCTCGAATTTTTTGTTGCTAACATGTTTGGATAAACCGAGCCCGAGGGGGCTCCCAATTGGTCATCGTCAACTCTAATCTTCTATTGGTATATGTTTTGCACATCTTCCCAAGTTACGGCGGGGTACTCAATCAAGTTTTGTTTCAACTGCCTCGATGCTATCGAGCTCCGCTCATTTAGCTCCTGGGTAAAAGCTTGTACAGGCCAGTCATCGGAAACTGGTGGCAACTCTATTCGTTCCATTTGGAACCGAGACACAAACTCCCTCAACATCTCGTTGTCCTTTGTTTGATTTTGAATACATCTGACTTCCTTGTTGCAACCTTTATAGCACCAGCATGTGCCTTTACAAACGAATCTGCCAACATGGAAAATGAATCAATAAATTTTGGGTTAGGTTATGGTACCAAATCATGGCTCCTTGGACAAGGTTTCCCCAAACTTCTTTAGTAGAAGAGACTCGATCTCGTCGTCCTACAAATCTCTTCCCTTTATACCATAAGTTATGTGGTGATGTGTTCGTTGGGATCAGTAGTTTCGTTGTATTTGGGTATGTCTGGAATACAAAACTTCTTCGGAATAGGCTTCCGGACCTCGGGGAAATGGTTTTTGCACAAACTTTTTAGAGTCCAGTTCTTTCAAAATCGAAGGTGCACCCGGTATTGGGTCGACCCTCGAGTTATACGTTTCCATTTTTTTATCGTTGTCCTCGATCCTTTTCTCTCCCGACTCGATCCTCTTTGTGAGATCTTCGAAAATTCTCATGATTGTGGGGTCAGTTCCCGATCCATTGTTGCTCGACCTTTGCAGGGCTGGTTCAACATGATGAGTAGTTTCTTGTCCTACCACACTCGGAGTCCTTTGCTGGCTTTGCAACTGAGCGATGGAATGCGCATGTAACATTTCGAAAATCACTTGGAGACTGACTTCCCCATCTCCTCAACCCTGTGTTCTTTGGCCACTGGGTTGAACTTCTCCATGCACGCTTCCTCTAACGTTCGTTCCCAAATCGACGTTTATAGCAATGTGTGAACCAATATCGACTGGTTTAGGAAATGGTGCTATGCCAGGGTTGAGCTATGGCATACCAGCTCCTGAAGCTGTTGCATTTTCATTATCCCCATGGAATCCGAGGTCGTCATTACCATGAACTGGTGTGTTTGCTGAGTTGGACATGTTTTAGCCTGAAATCAAAGAATCTTTGACAAGAAAAAGTGTGAAGAATAACGTGTGTTATCAAAAACTAGCACTGAAATAATCAACTATTATCTTTAGTCCCACGGTGGGCGCCAAACTGTTTACCTCGAAAATACGAGTAACAACTAAATTTGATTTGTGATTTTAAAGATATGTGGTCTAGTCCAATACTAATTAATAAATAAGCAATGTAGAGTATGAATAAGAAAGATTGATAAACCAAACCAGTGTTGCTAGAGCAGTAGAGATCTCGAGCTCGATGACCTCGAGGTGAGTTAGGAACAATAAAACAAGAACAGTAAAGTAAGTGTAATAAAGCTAAAGAATGATTCTGAAAAGCAGTAAACGAGAAAAGTAAGATAGTATATTATTTGCCAATGATCAGATTACAAATGATTGGGGTCCCCTTTATATAGGACGGAAAATTCTAAATATGGTACATTTCTATTTACAGTAAGGAATTTTATTGGTATAGCTGTATAACAGCCTAGTACGGATTTGTTCTAATTCGTACAAATCTATCCCGAGATTTACGCAATGATATTTGGGGACGTGGCGAGAATCTTGTCCTTTCCGTAACAAACTCACGACGGCACTATTCGACATCGTCTGTGCCTTGCTTCGATGCTCATCGAGCACCCGAGCCCTCGAGCCCCTTTTTCCACCTTCGAGCTCGACCTCGGCCTCTTCCAGGCTTCTACCCTCGAAGTATCTCGAACCTACAAAATCGGGGGCATGACATTTGACCGTATACAATAACTGTTTGGTATGGACCAGTGTCCATGATTCGGTTGCCAGCTTATTTAAAAAAGTACCGTCAACTGAGTGTGGCATATAAAGCTTCTGCTATGAAGCATGTGGCATATTTGCAAAATCACCATCAACTGAGTGTGGCATATGGCATATGGCATATGAAGCTTCTGCAGTTGTTCAAATAGATATCTTTTCTATATTACACAAGATTAATAATTGAACCAATTTTCTTACTAGTTACTACTCAACTCATTTCCTACAAAATCAAAAAGAAATTTTTGAGGAAATGAAAATCTCTTGTAGAGAGAGATTTAATATAGCTGGAAGAAGCTAGAAAAAATTTGTGTCCCTTGGCAGTGTATGTTAGGAAACCAGGGCCGTTGCTTGAATTCAATTTTCTTCACATGCTTACTGATTTGTTGTCTCCTTTCAAGCCAAAAGTCACAGGTGCTTTGCAGAAAACGCACTGGAACTCAGATGAACATTGCCCGAAGTTACATGATGAACTAACTGAAAAATCGGATAGCCCATTCTGATTGCACACAATAATCCTGTGACAAAATTTTATGAGTTTCTCTACTAAGTAACAAACACATACATGTATGCCTTACAAACATGTAATGTCTTCCCAGCCGATTGTCAACCTATATGATGATTTGACAAACAAAATGACTAACAAACTCATAGAACCGAAATTCTATTTTAAATGTGATGAATCCAAAAACCACTGGATCTATTTTGTCAGGACGTAATCACATTGTGATCAGCAAGCAATAAGTAGGATTAAGCACAAAACACATATTCAATATTTACTTAGACACATAGCCTACACTAATAAAAAAATACTGGTATATTAAGCAAAGCAGCTAGAAGGAGAAATCTAACAAAGGCTCGGGGAAAAAGATTGTAGACCTAAGTAGACAATTGACTCGTTCCGTCATTATGTACATTGATGAGTAGCTTTACCTAATTTCTAAATATACTTATCATGAACAATACCCATTCTAAATATGTACATTGATAAATTGACTTACCTTTTCTTTTTCCTTTTCTTTTTTGGTGCAATTGTGGATGTGAATTGTGTTTTCTCAAAAGATATCAAGAAATATATCACTACCTATACATGCACACTATTCCTAATCTCCAAGTAAATTCCTATAATGACATATGAGAAGCAGAAAAAGGATTTCAAGAGGCTTAGGTTGTTCATGGCAATTACTGATGTGTGGCTAGAATTCATGGTTTAACACGTTATACGCCCTACATTTTATGTGCGTTAATGATAAAAATACACTTTTTATGTGTATAATGATGTCTATTTCATGTGTAGGTGAATTGGAGATGGAAGCCGAGCTAAATGGATGCATAAACGTCGAAAATACACTCAAGAGGCGAAGAGGAGTGCACCGGGCTATAGCCGGGTGTTTGAGCCTTAAGGCCAGGCCTAGCCTGGCGTTATCCAGGCGCCAGAGCCCAAACGCCAGGTCTGGCCAGGCGTTATCCAGGCGCCCGAGCCCAAACGCCAGGTTTGGCCAAGCGTTATCCAGGTGTTTGGCCTGTAATGCCTGGCCCCTGATCCGGTCAAAATCCGAGTTTTGAAGAGTTTTAAGTGTTTCCCGGTGGGAATAGAAGTCTCCTACACATTTAGGGTGTATCCCAAACATATAAATAGACCTAAAAACACAACTTGAAAGGGAGGAAGCCATTAAAGTGAAGAAAAACCTGTGGATTACAACTCAGTGAAGCAAACATTGATTTTTATAGCTCTTATTTGTTATTTGTAGTTCAATTATGCAAGTTATTTTAGAATTGATTCTTATGAATATGAGTAGCTAATTTTCTTAATCTAGGGTTTTGGTGGAACCCGTTGGGGGATAAACTTATGGTGATATTAATATAGTTTGGTTGATTGTTCATCTCTATTTGTTCAACTACGTTCTTGTTGTAGTTAATTGAATGGCCATCAATTAGCTGTGCCTATTTAGTATGTATCTACTTGAGAGAGAGTGCATATTTAGGTAATTGTTTGAACAACACCACTCCCAGAGTATAGACGAAAGTCATAACCGAGGGTTTAGAGGTTGGATTAGAGATAACGATACNTTATCATAATTACTTGAGAGAGATTTATGGTAGATAGAGTGTTCATGGTTGATAGAGATAATTAATCAAGTTATATGAAATATCCGAGAAGTAAGTTCACCAACAGGGGAAACCATAGCCATAGACCTTTATCATAATTGCTTACAACACATTGTTAGTAATTATTATTGTCAGTATAATTAGTAAAACATCACCAATTTATATTCAAAAAGTCTTGAGAGAATTGATTGAGTAAAAGTTGCGTATTCTAAAAACTTGATTGATACTTTAATTCCCTGTGGGATCGACTCTGGGCATAATACCTCGGATTATATTTGCAACGCCCGTTTAGTCTTTTATTAGGCATAGTTGAGCGTGATCAAATTTTGGCGTCGTTGCCGGGGAATTAACGGTGTTATCAATTGAGTTGGAAGAAATACAAAATTCTGAAGTATAGTCAATTTTCTTCAAATTTTCGTTTATACATTGAAAGTTTAACATTTGCTAACGTGTTTCAGGTGCATGCCTAGAAACACATCGAGAACTGGTGAAGTAGTCGAAGCCTTATCAGACCCCGAGAAAGTTTTCAAGGCCCTAAACTGGACCAACCAGAAAAGCAAACAGCAACCACAATTGAACAAATTGAACCCGGCATGGAAGATCCAAACAACAGGAACAATAAAGGGGATGATGTGGTAGACTCTGTCGCTCAAATAGGGGCAGCGGCTCCTTTATATGACTGGGCACAACCCACAGCTGAGAATTTGTCCACTGCAATACTAGTCCCTCAGATACAGGCCGAGTCCTTTCAGATAACAAATAATATGATGCACTTATTGCAGAACAAGGGACTATTCTCAGGATCATACATCGAGGACTCCCAGCAGCATTTGAAAAATTTCCTGTCAATTTGCAAAACACAGAGGCAGCCAAACGTCACCCATGAAGCAGTAAAACTATTGTTGTTTCCATTCTTAGTGACTGGCGTTGTCCAAACTTGGCTAAACTCACTCCCCATCAATTCCATTACCACATGGGAGGAGTTAGTTAAGCAGTTCGTGGAGAAGTTTCATCCACCTAACAAGACTGCCCAACAAATCGATGAAATCTTGAGCTTCAGACAGAAACTAGTTGGAACATTGCAAGAGACATGGGAACGATTTAAGGGGATGCTGGTTATCTGTCCACACCATGGTATTCCAGAGTAGATGTTGGGGCAGCGTTTTTATATGGGTTTGGTTGATACTATTAAAGCAAATGTTGATGCTTCGGATGGTGGAGCATTCCTGAGAAAAAAGTTGAGAGAAAGTCAGATCCTACTTGATAAAATGGCACAGAATTCAGGATGGACAACCAGGAATGCACCTATTACTCCTATAGTTCACTCAGTGCCATTAGATCCATCCAATACTATTGTAGAGAACGTGGCCACTTTGATAACACATATGAGTATACTTACTAAGAAGGTGGAGGAATCATGACAAAAGCAGCAGGTACACATCGTAGACACAACCAATAGGGGCTTATGCACATCTTGCATTAGTCAACCACTTGGTAATCATTGGAGTGCAGAATGTCATCACCCTCCTTATCTAGAAAACATGAATTATGTGTCGAATTATGGAAGCCTGAGACAAGAGGGGCAGAACTGGGGTCAACAAGTTCAACCATATAGACCACCCCACCAACAGCAGAACAGTGGAAATATGGGTGTCAGGGGACAACAAGGTAATGCAGCACCGTATCAGAGGCCACAAGGTTATAACCATCAGAATCAACAACAAGCATACTACCCTCCTCAGCATCAACAGGGGGGAAAGCAAGAAGATGGGTTTTCCAGGTTAGAAGCTATGATGCAGCAGGTTATTGGGTCAAATGCCAAAATCAGTGAGAGAGTAGATGTACATGATGCAGCTGTTAAAAATATTGAAGTACAGTTGGGCCAGATATCTATGGCAAGGAATAATCCTCCTCCTGGAACTTTACCTGCAGATACTCAGGTAAATCCTGCGGACCAAGGCCTAAGGCAGCTGATGGCAGTGACTCTCTGCAATGGCAGGGACTTAGACTTGGAAATGGAGAGAGCTCGTGAAAGAAGGCAGGCCGAGACACTGGTACCCATGCCGATTGAACTTGATGATTCAACAAACTTGACCAAGGTAACAGTGTAACCTACTGAAGAAGAACCCAGTGCACAAAGTGAGACTGAAAAAGAAGTGGAGATAGCCCGGAGCCGGTAGTTGAGGTGGTGGCTGAGAAAGAAAAGTCTCAAATCACTGGGAAAAAGAGACCGCCAGCTCCATTCCCTCAAAGGCTGGCCAAATACCAAAAAGATGAACAGTACAAAAAGTTCTTGGACATGCTAAAGTAAATACAGGTAAATATCCCATTGATTGATGCGTTGAAGCAAATGCCTGGTTACGCTAAAATGATGAAGGACTTGATGTCCAGAAAAGTTGACTTCCAAGATCTGGCTACTTTCACCCTTACTCAGACTTGTAGTGTGGTGGTAACGCGCCCTATTGCTAAAAAGTTAATGTGATGTGGCTGGCCATATATAAAAGACTGGGGATTGGTAGAGCCAAGCCTACCTCCATGCTGATGCAACTTGCTGATAGGACGGTGAAGAGACCGTCGGGTATTCTGGATGATGTATTGGTGCAAGTGGGGAAGTTTGTATTCCCTGCTGCTTTTATGATATTAGACTGCAAAGTGGATGAGGAAATTCACATAATCTTGGGAAGGCCATTCTTGGCCACAGCAGAGCCCTTATCGATTGTGAGACTGGCGAACTTAAGATGAGGCTCAATAATGAAGAAATCTTTTTCAACGTGTAGAAGTCTATGAGGCGACCTAGTGAGTTCACCAACTGCTCTCTTATTGATGTTATGAATGTGATCCCAGAAAAAGATGATGCATCCCTGACTGTTGGGGACCCTTTGGATGAATGTTTGATGAATCTAGATGATATGAACGGTGAAGAACTAGCAGATTGGGTGTTAGCACTTGAGGAAAAAGGGGTATGGCCAAAGGCTCTCGAGTTTGAGTAACTATACGTAGCGGAAAGAGAGAACCCGCCAGCCAGGCTATCTATTGAAGAACCACCCATGTTGGAACTGAAATCGGAGGATGCTGATATGGTAGAAAAGATACTAGAGTTAACCAAGGACATTGATGATACATATTTTGTTGAATCTAGTGTCATTAGTGTTGAGGATGTTGGTACACACTCCAACCATTTTTTCACATTGTGTTTGGATGATGATATGAAAATAGAGTCACCCGAACCACCTGAGGAGTTAAGGGATAAATCACAAGATGCCTACATTCTGGAATTCTTCTTGCCAGAAAGTCGGGAGTACACATCCCACATAAAGGCCAAGAAGCGCAGATTACTACATTGTTTTATTGGGCCAGGCAGATTTGTTCCACCACCCCAGGAGCATGATCATAGAGTAGATTCAAAACATGGGATCCAATTCATAAGTTCAAAGTGGAGGCATAAAGTGATTCAAGAAGATGCTCGAAGGAGCAGGGAAAGCAAATCTAATGGAAAGAATGTCGACGTTACTTGAGCAGGGAGTTTCTTGCACCTTACTTTTATTTCTTGTTTTGTCTATATGTGATGCACTGAGGACACTGCATGATTTA
>ML432599.1:22070-43284 GCA_005239525.1 Nicotiana knightiana
ACGGGGGAAACCATAACCTTAGACCTTTATCATAATTGTTTACAACACATTGTTAGTAATTGTTAGTTATTATTATTGTCAGTAGAATTAGTAAAACATCACCACTTTATATTCAAAAAGTCTTGAGAGAATTGATTGAGTAAAAGTTGCGTATTCTAAAGACTTGATTGACACTTTAATTCCTTGTGGGATCGACTCTGGGCATAATACCCCGGATTATATTTGCAACGCCCGTTTAGGCATTAATCTATTTCGAATATTCAGCGGACGAGGAACGGTGACTAGGTGTATTCAGCACGGTGACTAGGTATATTCAGCGGGTATATCTATAAATCTTTAAACTTCTCCCGAATCATTCTTACACATAAAAACACTTCAAGTTAATATAAATCATCACATTTAACATCCAAAATACACAAAACAAGAGTAAACTATTAGGCGATATACATAGAAATATATATACTTTACGCTAAACATCAACACCCCACACTTTACCCTTGACTATGATCGATACCGGCACACAAGCATGAACATACAAAATTTCACATTCTTCCCATTTTTACCATGCCCAAGTATAACAATTTAATTCAATCACTCCAATAACTTGTTCGCAACCACCTGACCGCAAGAGTCGACTTCTAGCCACTAAGCCCTCTCAACTCACACACTTACCCAAAAAGAAAGTTTACAACATTACCAATCATTCATGAGATCATGTGTCCTCACCACCAAACAAAAGAGTGAAGATATACTAGTCCACATATTCAAATATTCTTTTTGAATATAATTTAAGGACATCACACAATTGAACAAAATTTCACTCATTCTCACAAAGAATTCATATGCATCCCGTGATCGTACCATAAGCTTGCCCGTAGTGTAGGTCTCTACTAATTTAAGCTAGCCAAATCTAGGATCAATAAGGACTTTAAGGTTGTAATGTAGGCTGATGGACGGGTAGGATATATTTATGACTAGTGACTAACCCTCCTAAGCACTTTAATACACTACACTTCACAATTCAAATACATATTTTTCTCAACCACTTCACTTGCCACAACCCATATACAACGTAGCCCTTTTTCAATTAAGCACTTCTATACTCCCACTAGCACAAATTAATAAGATGTGGAGGTGTGTATCTTTTTCTACATACTTTCACTATCATTTTTTTTCTTTTTTTTTCTACACACACTCCATACATTAAAGTTCATTGGCCAGTGACTTTTGATTTCACTTTTAGTGCACCAACGGGACCTTCCATGGCTTCACTCAAAAACTAATCCCCAATATCTCACCTTACTTATTTTAGAGACTAAGTTCCTTAGGAGTTAAAGGTTCAAAAATCTCAATTCAAGAACAAAATAGGGGTATGAATTGTAATGTGGGTGCAAAAGAAAAGGTCTATCGGCTCAAAGGGGATAGCAAGAGAAAATTTTATTTGTTTTATGTGACAAGCACATCTATGATCAAGCAAGAAAATTTCTACATCATCTCCTAGATTAGCATAACCTACAATTTCGCTTCGATTAACACATGTGGCAAGTTCTAGACTACACAGGATAGCATAGAAAATCACTAGGCCTCACACACACATTGCACATGGCTCAATCACCACGGTTTTGTTCAACTATCAAGTCAAGCAAGCACACATAATTGAGAAAATTAAGCAATATTACACTATGTGGCATACAAGTCAAACAACTGAGCTGAGGCGTCACAAAATAGGCTATTTTTCTTTTACTTAGGCTTTACAAATCAAACCAATTACAAGGGAGAGCAGAATTTATGTCATAGCCTAATGTTCCAGCACCAAACACGTCAATGGGTATTTCAAAGTCACTCAATTTCTTCCTAACTATTCCTAAAAAAAAATTAAAGAACCAGGTTCGAGCTACATCCTTGAAAAAGAACCGGTGCCCAAAGAAAAATCAAGGGATGCTACCTAGCTATCCTAAAAAAAATAAAAAATCTTTTTGGTATTTTTTTTAATCAGACTTTATCCTTCAAGAAAATTGTCCAACAGATTCATCATCGGGAAAAGTCCGAGATTTTTCTATATTTTTTTTTCTTTTTTTCTTTTTTTTTTCAAAACAACTAACTAAAACTAAACTAAACAAGACTCATTAAAACTAATAATCAAAAACAAAACACATTTATACAAGTTATACAATAACTCCACAAGTAGTATTTTTCCCACCCCGCACTTAAAACATGCATAGTCCCTGATACATATAAGAATGAAAAACAAGGTAGGGTGAAAAGAAATACTCCCTGTCACTTGGAGTCCACCATATCAGCTGCTGCAGGCTCATCATCATCAGGGCCTAGAGGCACCAAGGCCAGGGGATCCGTAACCTCATCACCCTCATCATCCTATGTGCCTGAGCCTCGAATTGTGTTGACGTCCTTTGATGAGTGAACGGGGCAGCCAGGTGCAATCCCCAACATCTCCTTGGATGAACTGGAAAGATTATTGCGTAACTACATATGTTCCTCGTCCGTAATGCCAGACCTGCTCATTAAGAAGTTTAAAGATTTATAGATACACCCGCTGAATATACCTAGTCACCGTGCTTAATTAAATATTGTAATCTTAATGAGTTCTTAATAGATTAATTTCATAGAAATATAGGCGTTAATCTATTTTGAATAGGCGAGTAGTACTTCGAGAGAAGGCTATGAGAGCAATTATCGATTAATTAACAACCATAAGTGAATTGTATGAAAGGGAGATTTAATTAGAACACAATATGAATGGTGAATTGATCACAACCCTGGAATATTTGTCTCTACTAAATACACAAGAAATTAACTTGTTACTTGATAATTTAGTTATTACTTAGAATCATAATTTAATATAATCACATTCTTGGATTTTGATTTTGGCTTGACTGAATAACAATTTTGGTGATTTCATGAGTAGTTGATACAAGTCTCTGTGGGTTCGACACTCGACTTATCATTTTATTACTTGTACGACCACGTATACTTGCGTGTGCGTTTGGGGAGAAACAATCAACTATATCTATTTGTGCAACGAATGCCAACTAAGGCAAAATATAGGGGTGTGTACAAATAATACAACATGTATCGATTGTATTTGTATCCATTGTATTCGTTTCGTTCACGCAATGAATGAACAACCAAGGAGAATACAAAAATACAGAAAATTAAATCCTTTGATTGAGAACTGAACTCCAGATCTCTACTTACTAAGCAGACGCTCTAACCAACTAAGTTGTTGTTTACCCGTAAGATGGTACAGTTGAATTTATACGTGATTTGTAGACAAGTGAATCAATTTGATCCAAAATAATAAATAGATTAGACAAAAATATAAGACTTGGCGTTAAAATCAAGATAATGCAGAAACAATTTTGATTCCGGGAGCAGGGCTTCCGGAGGCAGTAATAACAATATAAATAAGCAAGAAGATAAAGTATTATTGAGCTTTGAACAGAGTATAGTGTATGCTTGTTAGAAAATTCTTCTCCTTGCAATGGTTGTTGAGTTCTCTAGTTATAATGGTGCTTAGAGAACAAGGTCCTTGGATCAAGCCCTTCTTAAATGTCAATTAGAAGTTCCATGGAACAATGTGTAATAGTAGGCAGTGAATGCCATATTCTCTGTAATGTATTATGTACTTAATGCTATAGAATATTCTCCATTAAAAATTCTACTAGGTGACAAACATTTATTTCACCTTCATGAACACCACTCTCTCCGTGAGCAAACAAGATTGTTGTCTTCGGACCTGGTCAAATTTTGTCTTCAGCTCCACGTATCGCTTTATCATGAGAGCATTTAATATGAACATATTTTACCCTACACAGATAGTCCCCTGCTTTCCGGTGGCATAACCTTATGTCACCAGGAAGTTGGTAAAGATACCTTTATTGGCGGGAAATTCTCTGAACCTCCTCTAAAAATTTTCGGACGGTTGATTAGAAGCACATCTTTTTGAATTTAATGCCCCGAACACGCATCATCCCATGATTCAACAACACTTTTGCCGGTTATCGAGGGAATTGTAGCTACAATTTTAGCTGCTTATTCCTTTACTTAACGCATCAACCTTCTCCTTTTGCACTTCATAATTTTCGAAATTCTCTCAAACCCTATTTACTCCACTCATACTCGTTTTCTCAAATAGGGTTCACACTAAATATTTCTTTCTCAAAGGATTTTTTTGAAGTTGGTTTTAAGGCATGATGACTTCATATATCTATGTTATATTGTTGGAAATAAAGGCTGTGAATATTGTGAATTGATGACATTGATTTTTATGTGATTTCTTTCCGCTTAGGCTTGATTTATTTTCATTACTACTGAGTCGGTGTACTCACATTACTTCCTGCACCCTTGTGTGCAGATTCAGGTGCAGATACCGAGCTTTAGCTGTTTATTCCGTGCGGAGCCGGAGTGCGGGATATAGAGGTAGATGTTCAACATACGCAGCATCTCTGTTTTCCCTTCTTGTTGTATCTAGCTATTTATTCGAAGGTTTTGTATTATAATAGTATACCTTTTTTTCTTATCTCTTTTAGATGCTCATAACATGTTGGCTCTGGGTTTTGGGGTTGGTTGAACTGTTTATTGGCCTAACGTATTTAGTAACTTTTGTATATTTTATGAAATTCTTGAAATTGGTTGGGATTTTTAAAGAAACTGTAAACATATGATTATTGGCTAGCCTAGTTCCACCATAGGCGCCGTCATGACCGGTTTGGGATTTGGGGTCGTGAAAAAATTGTTGTTGTCGAGGAGAAGTATGCCTAGTTAGAAGAGAGGCATAAGAAAGTTATAGAGTATAGTAGAATGTTTAACTCTACTGTCCGTGAGCTCGATGTCAGCCTCGGGCCACTAGATCCGAGTGGATAACCTTTCAACTGAGGCTGGCAGTCTTAAAGAAGAACTTCAGCGCCAAGCAGCTTCCCTCATTTTTCAAGAAACATATTCTATGTATAGAATGAGGAGAAAAACCTTGGAGGAAATCAAAGCGGGTATTATTGACTTTGATGCAGAAATCTCTAAGGCCCATGAGCTGGAGTCAACTGCCTGAAGGGGCTTTCGGTCCAGTCTGATGCTACAGACTCTTCTGGTTCCAGTTCTAAGTTCTCAGGAACTGAAGAAGAACCGGAAGGTGATGATACTGAAGGACAAGATGGTGAAGGCCAGGATATCGAGCCAGCGGCGGATCCTCCGACTTCTCCCGGGGGTGCAGATGCTTCTCTTCCTCCGAGTTGTGGAGAAGCAGTAGCTTAGCTTTTGCTTTTTTTTGGTATACTTTTGTACTCGTTCTTCTTGGCACAATTTCTATAAATAGGAGTACTTTTCCATTCAAGTATTTTGCAAGTTTTTCTCTTTGCATTCTTTTTGTTTAAGTATTCACGCATGTTTTCCGCGTCGAGATATTCGAGGCTTCGGGCGTATTTTTCCCCGATAGTATTTGGATTCTGGGCATAAGTCATTTCGAAATTAACCCTTTAATGTGAGGGTTTCATAAGATAGGGCCCTCTTATATTTACGGTGCGCTTGAAGAGGACGTCTCTTATTCATTACATCACTAGGATTTGAAGTACTTGATTAACTTTCAAATGATAAAATTAATTCATCGATAGGACAAGAAACAAGATAAAAATAAAAGGACTTTACTTAATTCCTTCCATTTTCAAAAGTACATAAACATTCGTTGTGCTAAAAAGAAATTGCCATTATATGTGGTTAACTTGTACAACTTGTTTCTACGGGGTTGGCCGCGCAGTCTCCGATCTCGATGATATAACTCTATTTTCGTGGTTCGTGTTCCCGATCGATGTGGCGGTCTTTCTTACAGTATTCTCATATCACCCCCCCCCCCCCCCCCCAAGTGTTGGAATCCAAAGAATGCAAATTTGAACACTGGAAGTTTTGCTCCTTTGAACATTCCACTAGTGCATGGTTGGATAATCTTCAGTTCGATAGAAAACTTCTCTTCCCCTTAGGAACTTTTGCTATTGATCCAAAGATTATCTAAAAATCCCCCAGTGGCTTGCACTTGTGAACGGTTCGGTAATATTTACCCAACAACAAACTTTACTTCCTGATAGGAACTTTGCTACCAAGCAAAAGACTATCTAATCGCTCCGTAGTGGCTCGTTGCTTGCATGCCTTGTCATTTAAAGGTCTTATTTCTGCTGACAAAGCTTCCTTCGTAGTATGCTTTCCGTTGTTGCCTCGTTAAAAACCTTTCCAGAAAAACTCAATTGGGACAAAAATTGGACAAAAGGAAAAAGAGTGCAGCACATACTTTCTGTATAGGCGAGGCTCATCAACAATATTATCTTTTGAGGTGTACTACACTACAGTTTCTCGGTCACTTCACTCCATCTTGATTTTCCATTCATATGACCCTTCCCCGGTGATAGCTGAAACACGGTAGGGGCCTATCCATGTTGGACCTAGATTTCTTGCATTGAGCTCCTGGGTGTTCTGAGTTACTTTCCTTAAAACCAAATCTCATACTTTGAAATAATGGAGGTTGGATCTTCGATTGTAATATCATTCCATTCTCTGCTTTTGGGATCCCATCCTTATATGTGCCAAATCCCTGCGTTCACCGAGCAGCTCCAATCTGACCAACATTGCTTCATTGTTTGTTTCTTCATCTGCCCGAAAATATCTCAGGGTAGGTTATCCTACTTCTACCGGGATCAAGGCTTCCCTCCATATAGAAGAGAGAAAGGAGTCTCTCCCGTGCTTGATTTTTCCGTTGTTCAATATGCCTATAGTATTCCTAGTAACTCTTCGGGACATTTGCCTTCGACCACTTCCAACCTCTTTTAGAGATTTTGGATAATCACCTTGTTTGTTGATTCTGCTTGACCATTTGTGCTTGTGTCATAATGTGATGATGTGATCTATTTTATTTTTAAGTCTTCAAGAAATTTTTTGACCTTTGCGCCTATAAATTGTGGCCCATTTTTGCAGGCTATCTCTTTCGGTATCCCAAATCTGCAAATTATATTATCCCACAAGAAATCTACCACTTTGTGTTTGTCGATCTTCTGATTATGGCCTGCTTCGAACCGCTTAGAAAAATAGTCAGTTAAAATAAAAAAAAATCTTACCTTACCAGGGGTTGGTGGCAACATACCAACTATATCCATCCCCCGCTTCATGAACGGCCATGGCAAAAAAACTGAGTGTAGTGGCTCTATCGGTTGATTTACCAACGGTGCGTAGTATTGACATTTATCACATTTTTGAATATAAGCCTTGGCGTCTTGTTCCATCCGGGGACAGTAGTATCCTGCCCTACTTAAATTTAACACTAAGGAATCTGCGCCTAAAAGACTTATGCAGATCCCTTCGTGGACTTCTCGCATAACATAGATTGCTTCGGAAGCTCCTAAACATCGGGACAACGGGCCTTGGAAAGATCTTCTATACAATTGACCTCCCTTGAAGTTTTATCGCTTTGCTTTAGTGTGCAGCGCCCAGGATGCATTGGGATCTTCATGCAATTTTCCGTGCTCGAGATAATCCATGATCTCATTTCTCTAATCCCAGACCAAGTTGGTCGCATTTACTTCGTAATAGTTGTCTATGTCCAATACCGAATGTAAAAGTTGTACGACCGTACCAGAGTCCGATCCCTTCATTTTCGGGGACGATCCTAGATTGGCCAGTGTGTATGCCTCAACATTCTCTTCCCTCGGGATATGTGTAATTGACCATTTCTTGAACCGGACGAGTAGAGCATGGACTTTGAGTTCATACTATTGCATGCATTCCTCTTTGGCTTCGAAGATCTCGTAGACCTAGTTTACTGCCAATTGAGAGTCGCATTTGATTTCTATGACCTCGGAGTCCAGTCCCCAGGCCAGATCGAGTCATGCAATCAAAGCTTCATACTCTTCTTAATTGTTAGTCATAGGAACAGTTCTTATGGCATGCCTTAGGGTTTCTCCCAAGGGCGTGGTTAATACTCTACCGAGCCCGAACCCCTTCACATTGGAAGCTCTATTAGTGAACAAGGTCCAAACTCCCGATGTTGATTCTGACACTATAATTGCTTCTTTGGTAGCCAAAGGTAACAGTCCCAGACTAAAATTGGCCACAAAGTCAGCTAATACTTGTGGCTTAATCACAGTCCTTGGTTTATACTCTATGTCAAATTCACTCATTTCGACGGCCCACTCCGTTAGCCTATCTGAAAGTTCAGGTTTGTGAAGAATATTTTGTAGGGGAAAAGTGGTCACCACGGCTATCGGATGACATTGGAAATAAGGCCTAAGCTTCCGAGCGGCAACTACGAGAGTTAAGGCTAATTTTTCCAGATGAGGGTAGAGTGTTTCTGCTCCCGTTAAAATATTACTAACATAATAAATAGGAGATTGTGTACCTTCGTCCTCACATACTAAAACAGCCTTACGGCTACCTCCAAGACTACTAAGTAGATCAGCAGTTGTTCGCCTTCCTCCGGTTTTGACACTAATAGTGGACTTGACAAATACCTTTTCAAATATTTCAAAGTCTGCTGACATTCTGGAGTCCATTCAAAGTTATCATTCTCTTTTAGGAATGCAAAGAAATGATGGCATTTCTTCGAAGATCGGAAAATGAATCTGCTTAAAGCGGCCAATCTTCTTGTCAACCTTTGAACCTCTTTCACGCTAGATAGTTGGTCCATGATGTCTTCCATAGCTTTATTTTTATCAGGGTTAACCTCGATCCCCCATTACGACACTAGGAATCCCAGGAACTTACCGGAGCTGACCCTAAATGTACATTTATCGGGGTTAAGCTTCATGTTATGCTTCCTTAAGATATAAAAGGTTTCTTGCAGGTGTTTAAGATGATCACCTGCTGTCGCGCCCCATTTTCTCGCGAAAGCGGGATTCAACGTGTAACAACTTTTTTAAGTGGGTATTAAATGAGAAGAGTCGCCACCTAACAATTTTAAGGTGCGCTAGGGTACCTATTTGCAAGTAACTCTATTTGACTAGTCTACATCACCAAATATCAGGTAAGGACTCAAATTACCTCGAAGAGAAGGTGTTAGTCACTCTTCAAGGTCCATAACGGTGGGTCCTTGTCGAAGTTTACGTTATGTGGATTATTGAGTTATAATTAATTTAAGTGGTCATAGAAAGATATGGAAGTTTGAAGGTCTATAGTAACAAGTGTAAAGAAACAACATAAGATCAGCTTAAGTCTTAGAGGTTACAGGGACACAACTGCTTCGGTCTATATTTAATCACTAAGTGTGAACAACAAACATAAAAAGGGTAGGGGTGGCGGAGGGGGGGGGGGGATCTTAAGTTTTTTAGCCTACAGGATCATCCAGATAAATAATACTTCGCAACTCCCTAAGGGTAGGGTTTGCTCATATTATTCAGCGGGCACACACTATCATCTCCTACTACCCGATTACTATTTTAAAGTAGTTACTTAAAGGCGATGTAGTTCAATTCTAGGTCGCATACTATGTGTGCACTACCCGTCCCATGCCTATCATCCAGGAGGCTTTGGACCTACTACTGTCACGACCCGGAATTCCCACCGTCGGCACCGTGGTGGCGCCTAACACTTACTTGCTAGGCAAGCCAACATTAGAGACTCAATACACAATACTATTAAAACTTACGGCGATTAACAAAAATTAACACATATCGAATTAATAAGAAAGCGGAAATTTATAACAAAACTGAGTATCTATACATAACTACCCATGATCTGCAGTCACAACTCACAAACTTTTATGATTTAACTACAAATATGTGGTTGAAAGAAAATACAGTTGTTTATGAGTCAAAGAAAGAGTAAACTGAAACAGATAGAAGGAGACTCCAGGGTCTGCGGATGTCGGCAAATCTCATTGGGTCTCCTTTGCAGTGAAGTCAGCAACTAGTCTCAGGATCAGCTCGGACCGACACCTGAATCTATACAAGAAGAGCATGTGCAGTATCAGTACAACCGACCTCATGTACTGGTAAGTGTCGAGCCTAACCTCGACGAGGTAGTGACGAGGTGTTACGCCCTGCAGTATTACGGTGATGTCACACATAGCAGTAATAAGTTACGACGATGTTGCACCCTGCAGTATTTTACGTTGAATTTGTCATAAGGTAATTAGCATCAGTCCAAGGAAAAGATTATTTGGGGATTATAAAAATTATGCTATTTCACAAGTGATTAGTACATTCATGAAGGTGAAAGGGGGAGCATGTCTAAGAAAATGATTTTTTGTCAAAGTTTGGCATTTTGGCATTAATACGGCCCGAGCTAAAATACCTAGTATTTATGAACTAGTACCATATGACCACGGTAGTATAACATATAAAGTATATATGAAATATTTTAGTAAAAATAAAATTTTAAGTAATTTGGAATAATTTTTTAAATTATGCGGGTAATGGATTAATTACCGGGTAACGAAACATTACCCGGTTAACTAATAAGTGGGTTAAAATTAATAAAATTAACCCCCAAAAAAATGTGGCACAAGGCCACTACTCAAGAAAGGTGAGTCACTAATCCTAAGTCTAGGTGTCTAACTAATAACCTAACGTGACTTAAAGTATTAGCAAGACTTGTAAAAGTCTTATCCAATTTAGACCATCTGCCCTTAAAGCTTCAATTCATTTTCTTGGTCTAATATGAATTGAGCCCTTAAAGCTTCTGAAAGTAGGAGCTTGAAAATAGAAGCTTTAACCAAGCTTAAAAAAAACAAAAAAAACGTTGAAGTCATGTTTTAGTTAAAACCATTATTTAGTTGAAAAACGTTGGAGGCAGAACAAATTTGTCCGAGATTTCAAGATTTCAAGCAAGAATTTCGTTCATATTTCGCAAGAAGCAGAAAGCTTCATTTTGTACAAATAAATTCCAGGAACAGGTATGTTAAGACTATCCCTTCTTTCTTTTGGTATGGTCCAAATTATACTGAAGAAACGAATAAATACACAGTTTCTATAAATTACTCTATTCATAGAAATAGTAGGGGTGTCTATATTCTTGATTCCCCATGAGAATTATTATTATTTTCTGTTTATGGGTCTCAAAATAATACGCAGTTGAAAAAGTTTATCCGGAAATAATATTGAGATTATTACGTACTTTTCATGCATTTCATATATGTGCATTGACCCATGACCAGATGGCGTTATATACGCGTATATATGTAAATATATGTGGCCGATATGATATAATGGGATGCCCTCAGAGGCTGATGATGTTATGAAATATGTATCTCTGCACGACATGACATTCATACGCATATGCATGACGCTAAAAGTAATTTATGATTTACAAAGTTATTCAGGCTTACAGGTTGAGTCATGTACTCTATATTTCTTCCATGTCTCTTATGTACTTATTTATGTGCCTTACATACTCGGTACATTATTCGTACTAACATCCCTTTTGCCTGGGGACGCTGCGTTTCATGCCCGCAGGTCCCGATAGACCGGTCGAGAGCCCTCCAAGTAGGCTATCAGCTCAACGGAAGATTTTGGTGCACTCCATTTTCTTCGGAGTCGCTTGTTTGGTTAGTATGATTTAGACGTGTATTTCTTGGTATGACGCGACTCTATCCTGACCTTTAGACATTTATGTGCTCTTAGAGTCTTATAGACATATGTCATATACGTGAAAGATTGTACGGCCTTGTCGGCCTATGTTTTGAATTTATAAATGATTATGTTGGCCTATTAGGCCCGTATGTCACGTGTATATGATAATGTAATAAGAAAGAGACGTCACGTTGGTACTCGGTCGAGTAAGGTATCGGGTGCCCGTTGCGGCCCATCGATTTGGGTCGTGACAAAAGTGGTATCAGAGCATTTCTGTCCTAGGGAGTCTACAAGCCATGTCTAGTAGAGCCTTGTTAATGGGTGTGTCGTGCACTACACTTATAAGCAGGAGGCTACAAGGGATTTAGGATTGTCACTCTTTCTTCTTACTCTAGATCGTGTGGTAGAGCTCACTTATAAGAATTCAAATTTTGAAATTCTATTTTATTCGTAATGAGACGATGCCTACATTCAGAAAGACGGTCAATGAGGGATATAGTTGTGGAAGTGTTGAGTTATTGAAACTCGATTTTGCATCTTTCTTATGATGAGTAAATGTGAGGTCTTCGGTAGATCATGCGTGTACTAAAAGGTGTAAGGTTCTTGATAAGGAGCTTTAAGGAAATAATACTCCTCCACTCTTACGGTAAAAAGGAATAACGGAATCGGAAGTTAGACACAAGTTTCAACAAGTAAAAGAAACAAGGTGAAGAAGGGTACGAGGTACCCAGTTAATAAAGATTATCATTATTCATCATTCAGGAAGGGAAATATAAGAATTTTGAGTTACCTTCAACAACAACAGATGTACGTAAAATCGGTCACACCTTCTCAGTCAT
This sequence comes from Nicotiana knightiana, assembly GCA_005239525.1. Classification (NCBI taxonomy): domain Eukaryota; kingdom Viridiplantae; phylum Streptophyta; class Magnoliopsida; order Solanales; family Solanaceae; genus Nicotiana; species Nicotiana knightiana. The sequence continues at coordinate 34,468 of ML432599.1, forward strand.
GCCCTATGGGAGCTAACGGATATGATTTAAGAGAAGGATGGGATAGAAGGATCCGGATGGGGTTAGAGTAACCCAAAATGATGGATGGATAGTTTGCTCTAATTTAAATTTTGGAAGGATATTAAAAGTGATAATAGATCTCCTTATGGGATACCTAGATGGTGCACTCTAAAATAGTACAACTAGATATGAGTACTACAAAGACAAGGACTGGAAGCCTGAAAAGGATAAATATTATCTTAGTATGGCTTCCATCCCTAGTTGAGAGATAATGCTAGGCAACCCAATGAACCAGTGGATGGTGCAAAGGGGAATTAAAAGCAAAAGAATATCTTGTTGAAGTTTTCAGAATAAAGTGATAGCCATAAATGTTCGCAGGAAATAAGAGGAGAGCTAATGAAGCATTAAGAGTAAGATGTGATACATGGAGGACAACGGTAGGCCAAAAAGATGACAGTATCCCAGAGTCTATAGTCAAGTAAAGGAAAAGACGAGAAGTGACAGGCCTGGAGGTAATAAAAGAATATAGGCCATAAAGTCATATCCTCACTTCGAGAAACAAGTTCGCAACGCTAACGTGATTCAGAAGAAAAAAGTTAGACCCAGAGTAATAGAAGTCAGCATGGACTGGTGGAAAAAGATAAACTAAACATGAATTAGGGACTGAGTGATTTGATGGTGGTCGACGTCATGAGAACTTCATATTGCGTTCCGGCAATAATAGAATGGACCACAGAGGAAGATTCATGAGAAACTCAGAGAATGCTTATTCAGGAAAACGCTTTCTTAAATCAAGCAATGTGAGCAAAGTTAAGCTTAAGGGATTGTATGTGCCAATTACACTAAGTATTACCCTCGTGAGTGAGGAATTTTGTTATCCTTGGTACAGAAGGATTTCCGCAAGGCGAGTAAGGGTCATCGATGATGTGAAAAGATGCCAAATATGAAGAGGCAACACATCTATAGGTAGATCCTCGTGGCTTCAACTCTTAACCTAAACGGGGGAATATGGAGTAATGTGGTGTTAAGTCATAATTAAGTGGTTCTAGTGACTATGGAATGGTAAAGGAAGAGTGAGATATATGAAAGAGAAATGAGATGGTACTTATCCAAATCTTACAGATATGCTACGATTCAAGAATATTGTGCAAGCACGACGTCATGGAGAGGAAGTAAAGGTTCCTGCCCGAGCTGTTATTAATAAATAAGGAGCCAGTGCGAGACGTAAGCTAAAATAAAGTAAATAACCTAAGAAAGACTACGAGGAATATTGATATGAGAATGGGCCAACGAGTAGTTAGCAGTCAGGAAGATCTCAGTTATGGCTAAACAGGAGGTTACAGACGAGTCATGAGATCGTGTAAGATAAACATAGTAGAACCCAACAGGGAGAATTTAGCCTCAGAGAATATCATTATAATACTTGAGATATATTCAAACAAGAGTCGGGGTAGTTAAAGGTACCGTATGAGTGCTACGGGGATAAAAGAAAGTGCCACTGGGAAGGCAGTCAAAATATCAGTTTAGAAGCAACCATATAAGCACAAGGGCATGGAAGTAAGCAACTACAGATGATTATAGGCAAGTAAGGACATCAGAAAAGGTCTGTAATAAGCTCACATCTTTACGAGAGTCAAGGGTTCTCCCTAAGTACTACAATGAAAGACCAGCTGAGGAGATAATAAATAAGGCTTCATCCTAAGCACAACGACCTAAAGGGGAAATGGTCGTCTAAAAACAATCTCGCAACAACATTGTAAGCATTCCAAAAGAAAGTGGAACCTACCGTGGCTAATGAACGGGAAGTAAGAAGCAAAACTAATATTCGAGATCATATGAGTTGTATGAAAACTCTGGCAAGTGTGGGCACTAAGATAAGCTAAGTATGGACATAACAAGGGGGTAGAAAGACCAGGAAAAGTAATAGCTTATGTTGAAAGAAAGCTAAGATGGAACAAATGAATTATTCGATCAATGATCCAGAGTTAGTACGTTATGGATAAACTTAAGATTTTGGAGCATTATCCAGGCAGCATATTTGTTGATAATCATACGGACATAGAAGACTCCGATATAAGTTTAAAGAAAGAATTAAGCCCATGGCATAGACAAATGATTGAATTTTTAGAAGATTGTATCATGGATATTCCATAACGCCCATGAAAGGCTAAGGTAATAACTGATACCATGAGCCACAGATCGGAAGATAGCTTAAGCCTACGTAAAGGCTGATCAGAAGGAAGAGGAAACTAAAGAATTACATCACCTAAGTAAATCAGGAGTCTAATTATTGGACCTAGAAAGATTATAGAAGTTGTGTTGGGGAACATGATAGAATCACTCTTAATATCAGATGTTCAAGAGAAATAACACAACAACCATAATCTATTGTGGCTCTACAAGGAAGCCAGTTAGAAGAAGTACCAGCCTCATAAGAAGTCAGTACGAAGCTCCCACCGGATTGTGTATGTACCAGAGGTGCGAGTATATTAATAGAGCTTTAAGTTATGGACGTGAATTACACCTAGGTGGAAGGGAAGTCATAAAAGAGATAGAAGATACGATGCGCGATTTTAAGGCAAGTAAGGTAAAGGTGAATAACGTATGAGATACTCAAAGGCAGAAGATTGTGAATGATCCATACTTCGGATAGAAGGCTATAAGCACGGGGATCCAATAACCGGGAATAATAGCGGCATCGTCGGCGGCATGTCTTCCAGCCTATGGTTTCTAAGTATTGAGAGATCTAGTTAAGAGAATAGAGAACAGTTGGAGATGATGTGATGTCTTACTTGACGTTCCAGAATAACATAAGGAGATATATGGTGCAAGTAAGTTGAAGGAAAGTTTATAAATGGATATGTATAGGTCGCAAGCTAATGGTAGATTGACAAAGTTTTAAGAAAACATAAGTAAGGATGAGGAAAGGCGAGTGAAAAAGTGACAAAAGTGGATGTTTGGGCCTTCGTTTGAATAATGAATTGAAGAAAAAAAAAAGGGAAGAAGAAAAGATTTCGCTGGCGGCATGAATTTAGGATACCCTCATAAGGTGAATCACATTGAGATACTATGCAATACGATTATGGAAATCAATTCAAATATTCCTCGATGCAATGTAAGACCTAGTGGCAAGGCTTTCCATAAGAAGTTTCAAGGTATCAGTGGTATATTGTAGGTCAATATTTCGGCAAATTATAATGGATGGACAAAAGTCACAAAGTATAAGCTGAGATTAGGTCGTCATTCTTAAGATGAATAGTAATGAGGAAGCATTAAATGACACAAATTTATACATATGCAATAAGTAACGAGAATAAGCTGGGATTTGGTAGCAGACCTCAGCAACGAGAAATTAAAGTAAGAGTTATGGTTGTAAATACATACGAATGGCTAAACGGACCTATGCGATAAGATATAGCAATATTCGTAAATTCAAAAAAGTACCGAGAGAAGAACTTTAGTATACTCATAGATGCCCAAAGGGACATCTTATCACGCTCTACATATGAAGCATGTAGATTGGGAACCCTAACAAGGTCAAAATCGTACAGGCTGCATGAAGAAAGATAGAAACAGTAACGAGATTAAAAGGATTCCGACTACAAGTTGTGATGTGAGAAGGAAGCCTAAGGGGGGAACGCCCTGGACTTTTGAACTAATTCACAGTACAGACACCTAGATGGCCAGAGAAGTCCTAAAGTATTCAAAAGATATAAGTTATGAAAATGATAAGTGCATCAGTCAACATTCGAGGACGAATGTTCCAATTGGGGGAATAATGTTACGCCCCGCAGTATTACGGTGATGTCACGCATCGCAGTAATAAGTTACGACGATGTTGCACCTTGTAGTATTTTACGTTGAATTTGTCGTAAGGTAATTGGCATCATTCCAAGGAAAAGATTATTTGGGGATTATAAGAATTATGCTATTTCACAAGTAAAAATTCATGAAGGTGAAAGGGGGAGCAAATCTAAGAAAATGATTTTTTGTCAAAGTTTGACATTTTGGGATAAAATACGGCCCGAACTAAAATACCCAGTATTTATGGACTAGTACCATGCAAGGTACCATATGGCCACGGCAGTATAACATATAAAGTATATATGAAGTATTTTAGTAATAAATAGAATTTTAAGTAATTCGGGGTAATTTTTTAAATTATGCGGGCAATGAATTAATTATCGAGTAACGAAACATTACCCGATTAACTAATAAGTGGGTTAAAATTAATAAAATTAACCCCCAAAAAAACGTGGCACAAGGCCACTACTCAAGAAAGGTGAGTCACTAATCCTAAGTCTAGGTGTCTACCTAATAACCTAACGTGACTTAAAGTATTAGCAAGACTTGTAAAAGTCTTATCCAATTTAGACCATCTGCCCTTAAAGCTTCAATTCATTTTCTTGGTCTAATATGAATTAAGCCCTTAAATCTTCTGAAAGTAGAAGCTTGAAAATAGAAGCTTTAACCAAGCTTAAAAAAAACAAAAAAAAACGTTGAAGTCATGTTTTAATTAAAACCATTATTTAGTTGAAAAACGTTGGAGGCAGAACAAATTTGTCCGAGATTTCAAGATTTCAAGCAAGAATTTCGTTCATATTTCGCAAGAAGCAGAAAGCTTCATTTTGTACAAATAAATTCCAGGAACAGGTATATTAAGACTATCCCTTCTTTCTTTTGGTATGGTCCAAATTATACTGAAGAAACGAACAAATACACAGTTTCTATAAATTACTCTATTCATAGAAATAGTAGGAGTGTCTATATTCTTGATTCCCCATGAGAATTATTATTATTTTCTGTTTATGGGTCTCAGAATAATAAGCAGTCGGAAAAGTTTATCCGGAAGGAATATTGAGATTATTACATTCTTTTCATGCATTTCATACATGTGCATTGACCCATGACCAGATGGTGTTATATACACGTATATATGTAAATATATGTATATGGGATATGGGAAAAGGTTACGGCGTTATATACGCACCACCACCTGATCAGCTGGTATACGATGATGATTTTGCTCACAATGGCCGATATGATATGATGGGATTCCCTCAGAGGCTGATGATGTTATGAAACATGTCTCTATGCACGACATGACATTCATACGCATATGCATGACGCTGAAAGTAATTTATGATTTACAAAGTTATTCAGGCTTACAGGTTGAGTCATGTTCTCTATATTTCTTTCATGTCTCTTATGTACTTATTTATGTGCCTTATATACTCGGTACATTATTCGTACTGACGTCCTTTTTTCCTGGGGACGCTGCGTTTCTTGCTTGCAGGTCCCGATAGATAGGTCGAGAGCCCTCCAAGTAGGCTATCAGTTCAGCGGAAGATGTTGGTCCACTCCATTTGCTTCGGAGTCCCTTGTTTGGTTAGTATGATTTAGACGCGTATTGTTTGGTATGGCGGGACTCTATCCCGACCTTTATGACATTTATGTACTCTTAGAGGCTTGTAGACATATATCGTATACGTGAAAGATTTTACGGCCTTGTCGGGCTTTGTTTTGAATTTATAAATGATTATGTTGGCCTATTAGGCCCGTTTGTCACGTGTATATGATAACGTAATAAGAAAGATACGTCACGTTGGTACTCGGTCGAGTAAGGTATCGGATGCCCGTCGCGGCCTATCGGTTTTGGTCGTGAAACGAGGCTAGGACAAGACACCCATAAACAACATGTGCAGTATAATCATACATGTAGTAACATCAGTAATAAAAGAAATAAAACAGGAAATGTTAGGAAGGGGACATGCTGAGGAGTTCAAAATATAAGGAACTAAAACAGTGATAAAACTGGATCAATCATTATGCCTTAAATAGATAAAAATAAATAAAAGCGGTAAAGGAAACTGAAAGGCATCACCTCTCGTATTTTACTCTCAACCTCACCATATGAAACAATAGAACGGCACGACATCACCCTCCGTGCATTAAATCTCTCATAATATAACACAGTATCACCCTTCGTGCATTATCACTCACAAAATATGGCACGACATCATCCTTCGTGCATTAACACTAGCTCACAAACATTTACACAACATCACCCTTCGTGCTTTACATTCTCCCTCACCAAAACAAGGTACATTAATAACGGAGAGATAGAAATATCAAGAATCAGTCTTACTTCAATATTTAATGACACAATACCAACCTCAACCTTGAATCAATACTCAAAAAATACCAAAATTTCAGTAAAACATGATAAAAGTTGCTCAACATAACAAATGGCTAAGCTAAGCATGAACAATACGATTAAAGACTATAACAGTTACAAGAATAAGACCCACTCGCATGTTATAACTCGACAACAACACATAGGTTCTCGTCATCTCACATTTACATTGTACTCAACAACTTCAAAGACGTAGCAAATAGTTAAATAATACCTAATCCCTCAAGCCAAAGTTAGACACGATACTTATCTCGCTCCAAAGGCCAATTTCAAAGCTCAACCACCGCTTTTCCTCTAGATTCCACCTCCAAACCACTTGTATCTAGTCATAATTAACTTAATAACATTAATTAATGCTAAAGAAATCAATTTCAATACATAATTATAGGTTTCCCAAACTTTCCTCCAAAAAGTCAAAAAATCGACGCCGGGCCTACTTGGTCAAAACTCAAGGTTCGGACCAAAAACAATTAACCCATTCACCCTCGAGCCAGAATATGTAATTAATTTCGGAATCCGACCCCAAATCCAGGTCTAAATCCCCAATTTGCAAAAATCCCCAATTCATCCAAAATTCCTAATTTCTACCATGAACACTCTAGGTTTTCGATGGAAATTTCATGAAATACAATGGGTAATTGAAGGATAATGGTTTGGAATCACTTACCAACACTTTGGGGAAGAAATTGTCTTCTGAAAATCTCCCTTAGGTCTTCTATCTTTTGAAAGTTTGAAGAAATGGCTTGAGTCCCGTTTTTGGGATTGTTTTAAATCACTGCGCAGGCCTTCTTTGCGTTCGCGAAGGGCCTGCCGCATTCGTGAATGGTAGCAGCCTAGAAGATCTACGCGTTCGTGAAAGGTCGTACGCGTTCACGAGTGTTTTTCCCCCCTGACCATCGCATTTGTGATCCTTGGCTCGGGTTTGCGTAGAACGACCTGCAGATCCCATCCCACCTCAATATACTCTACGCATTCGTTAATGTTGGTCGCGTTCGCATTTAACAAACCCATCCCCACCGCAGCTTACACTTCATGTTTGTGAGAGAGCCTTCGCGAACGCGAAGAAGGAAACCCGAAGGTACCTGAAGCTGCGAAAATCAGATTTTTCTAAGTCTAAAACATCCCATAGCCTATCTGAAACACACCCAAGCCCTAGGGGCTCCAAACCAAACATGCACACAAGTCTAAAACATCATACTGACTTTCTCGTGCGATCAGATCGCCAAAATAACACCTAGAATTATGAATTTAGCACCAAATCGCATGAAATTCTTAAGAACACTTAAAATTCTTATTTTTGCAACCGGACATCCGAATCACGTTAAATCAGTTCCGTTTCTCACCAAATTTCACATAAGGTATAAATATCATAAAGGACCTGTACCGGTCTCCGAAACCAAAAATACGGACCCGTTACCAACGAGATCAAACATTACTCAATTTTCTTAAAATCATTAGATTTTCAGACTTTCAAATTTCAATAAAAATTCATATCCCGAGCTAGGGACCTCAGAATTCGATTTTGGGCATACGCTCAGGTCCCATATTTCACTACGGACCCACCGGGACTGACAAAACAGGGGTCCGGGTCCGTTTACTCAAAACATTGACCGAAGTCAACTAAAATCAATTTTTAAGTCCAAAAATTATTATTTTCAGAAATACGTCCGGACTATGCACGCAAATCGAGGAGGATACAATGAGGTTTTTAAGGCCAAAAAGCACGGAATCGAGTTCTAAAATAGAATATGATCTTTCGGGTCATCACAACTATTTAGGTGGTTCTAGACTTTACTTAGTTGCTCAAAATGATAAAAACTAATCGCACGTTCAAAACAAATAGGACTGCACATAATAGCAATGAACAACTCATGTTAGCCTCCACACATAGCAACAATGGCACACAAACAAATTTCAAGTTATGCAGTAGACCGTTTTAGAATTAAGATATATTTGAGTCGTTAAGTACTATAGACATAGCTTCTATACGATTGAACGATTCAAAAGTTGACATAAAGTCCTATAGGTAGTATTTACGCAGATTGTCTTGACAAATCGATTGATTTTAACATATAATTCTATTAAACATCCTATATGCATGATTTCTAGGTGAGTGACAACACCCTATAGACATGATCTCTAATTGTTTGCGTCTGGGTAGTGATGCCATTGAAAACGCAAAAATACTCATTTTATCCTTATAGGCATGATTTTTAGACAAACTATATAACAAGAAGAGAACAACAACAATATCAATTTTTAATTAATCAATTCAAGATCTTATAGACATGGTATCTAGATGAGTCAAGTGATTGAAAGAAGTACGTTAAAATATGCATTTCCAGTCATTGCACTAAGTTCCTATAGGCATGATATCTAACCGCAGCAAATCTAATTTCAAACCTTATAGGCGTACTTACTAACATTTTCAAGTTAAGGAATTTATGTTAACCCTAGGTCATGCTTTCTAAGTGAATAGAGAAGTAAATCGAGACTTTGTGCAGATAATTCCCAAAAGTGGGACATGGAAAGCAAATAAATAATTAGATCCCTATAGACATGCTTTCTACCTATTCATGCGAAGATAGAGTATCCCAGCCCCCCCCCCCCCCCCCCCCCCC